>BQNB010047535.1:2943-43061 GCA_026074375.1 Tanacetum coccineum | reverse complement strand
ATCCAACTATAATGGTGGATCAAGACCTAAAAATTGTGCAACTTTTAAAATTCCTATAGGGATGATCAATCCATAAGTTGCATCCATTAAGGGGAGGAAAATGATGTGTTGTACAGTTTGTATAAAGTGTTCAGTGTTCAGAAACATATTAACCATAAGTGACGAATTTCAAGAAGTTAATTAGGCTTAAGAGAGTCAATGGGAAGAGATAAAGATGGTATTGAAGCACTTCTGTTGCAAAACTTGTTCATTCTTTGTTTGACAATAGTTAGTACCGACAGTGCAAAGTTAATACCGTTGGGCAAAGATAGTACCGCTATAGAGACGTTGAAGAAAATACCGCCAAGGGTGTAAAGTGTAAATTGAAACGGTTTCTTTGATTTTAGGTTTGCTAAACCTATATAAACCCATCTCAATTTCACAGTTCGCTCACATAATCTCTCTCAATTACTTTCTTTTATTCAAGCCCTAATCTCACACTCACCGACGATCTTCAATCATGGCTGTTCTTGAATCGTGCCCTAAACACAAATGATCGCTTATTTAGAGAAGACTGATGGGAATGCAGAGTTTCATGACATTATTTATTTTCTTGCGCGAAGCTACATTCACAATGCTCTCACTGTAAGTTCAGTATTCTCTACTACATTTGTTAAACAGTTTTGGATGTCTGCTAAATCCAAAATAATCAACAATGTTAGGTATATTACTTCTAAAGTAGCTGGCAAGCCTGTAACTATCTTAGAGGCATCAATAAGAAGTGATTTTCTTTTTGATGATGCTAATCGGATATATTCTATGCATAATCAGGCTATATTTGATGCTATTCAACTAATGGGGTATGAGGGGGACCTAACTGTTTTAACTTTTAACAAAGCCCTGTTTTCACCCCAGTGGAGATTTCTTTTTCATACTATGAATCACTGCATTAGTTCTAAAAGTACTTCTTGGGATCAAATTCCCACTAATATTGCCACAACAGTGATTTGCTTAGCCACTAATCAGAAATATAATTTTTCTAAATTAATTTTTGATGGTATGATGAGACACTTGGATACAAAGAGAAAGTTTGTTATGTATCCAAGATTTATTTTAGTCTTTTTGGATAAACAGCTAAAGAATGTGCCTGTGCCTTTTGATCACTTCCCTATTAATGCTTTGACTAGTAAAGTTTTCTCTTTTATGGTTAAAAGGGGAAAACATTTTTCAGGGAATGTCACACCTTTGTTTAAATCTATGTTGGTTCAACCTACTGAGGATGAGGGTGAAGCTTTAGAAAGACAATCTGAACCTCAACCCACACCTTCTCCTCCTCACCTAAGTGCAGACTAACATGAGACATAGCCTGACCCATCTCCCAGACCTTCACCTACTATTCCTATTCCTGATTCCATTCTAGAGGTTTCTGGAGGGAATCATGGAGGTCAGTCATCCAGTGATAGATCCCTATCAAGAAATGAGGATGGCCTGACACTCCAAAGTGTATATGATCTTTGTGTGTCTTTATGTAAACAGGTCATAGATCAAGCCAAAGAAATTAAACACTTGAAGGCACAGATCAAGAAGCTTAAGAAGAAAGCCAAACCTGTTATCACACATCACAAAGCTTGGATGCAGAGTATATCCATGAAGCAAAGATTGGCAGGAAATAAATCATTGAAGACAAAGTGGATGCAAAAGGAGTCTGTATCCAAACAGGGGAGGAAACCTGCCAAAGCTAAACCTACAGTGCATAAAGATCCAGCTTTTGATGATCTTGATGATATTGTGGATGATGCAATGGACTACATGGAGTATGTAGATGCTCAAGATGAGGGGAGGACAAGCTCGGTGGTGCTTGAAGAGAAGGAAAGTACACAAAAGGGAGTTAATACTGAAGTAGAAGTTAGTACCGTCAAGCCAGATGAAGGTACCGACAAGTCAAAAGTTAGTACTGACAAGCCTGAAGTTAGTACCGCTAAGCCAAAAGAAGTAGAAGTTAGTACCGACAAGCTTGATGAAGGTACTGTTGAGCCAAAAGATGGAACTTCAGATGAAAGTATTGCTCCTACAACTATTTTCACAGATGATGAGACCATTGCTGAGTTTTTGATATCTATGAGCCAAAATAAGGCTAAACAAAAAGTTGTTGAGATCAAAGATGCTGAAGATTTAGTTAGACCAAGGGCTACATCAACAAGAGCAGTACTTACATTGAAGCCACTCCCTAAAATTAATCCTAAAGAAAAGGCAAGAAAGTACTTGAGGAAGAAGCTGAGTTAGATGCTGAGTCAGAGGGAGTTGATGAAGCTGAAAGAAAGTTTGATTAGCTTGCTAAGGATGAAGAAATAGCCAGAAAGGTGCAAGAGGATTGGGAAGCAGAAGAGGAGATGAAAAAGTTAGCTGAGGAAGAAGCTACAAAGGTTGCTCTCATACAAGAATTTGATGATATTCAGGCTAGAATTGAAGCTAATAGACTTCTAGCTGCAAGGCTTCAAGAGGAAGAAAGATAAACATTTACAGTTGAAGAGAGAGCCAAATTTCTTTATGATACTATTGCTGCTTAAAGGAGGTTCCTTGCTCAACAAAGAGCTGCTGCAATCAGAAGCAAACCACCAACAAGAACTCAGCTAAGAAACCACATGATGACCTATCTGAAGCATGTAAGAGGAAAGAAGCAAGCTGATTTGAAGAACAAGAACTTTAAAGAAATACAAGTTCTGTATAAAAAGGTTAAAAGGTCTGATAAAGACTTTATTGCTATTGGTTCTGCTAAGGATGAGAGACAGATTAAGGAGATGAATGAAGAATCTAAAGACCCTAAAAAGAAGAGGGTTGTCAATGAAACTCCAAGGGAAGAAGACACAGCAAAGGTACCTGCTGAACAAGAAGTGACAGAGCAGGGTACAAAGAAAAGAAAGAGTGGTCATGTAAAGATGATTGCTAGGAAAAGGCCAAGACCCAGCAGATGATTGTTAGTGATGAGTGAACACAGAAAATGTTAAGGATTGTTACTTTGGAAAGTACCATAGATAGTGAGATTATGGAGACAAAATCATTTGTTTCTAAGTTGCACAAGGTTTCATCACCAGATGGGGATTACCTTGTTGTCTACAGAGTTAATGGGCACTTCAGGGCATTTAACTATCTAATGGAGGTACTACATATTTTTGATAGACAGGATTTGTTTCATTTATATGATTTGGTGATGAAGCAGTACTCAGAAATCACACCAGAAGGTATTGAGTTGATTCTTTGGGGAGACTTGAAGATTATGATGGAATCCTCAGCAGAAGAAAATGATCAAGGTGATTTATGAAACAATCAACAAGATTGGGAGATTTTTAGATGGAGACTGTATGAAGCTTGTGGAGTTTGCATACTAGAGCTTAAGGATGGGACAGTCATCCACATGCTAGTTGAAAGAAGGTATCCTCTCTCCAAGGAATTGTTTCAAAGATGCTTGATTGGGTTTGGAGGTTGGAAGAGGAAAGTACTGTGCACTCATTTGGTAAGATTATTAAGCAATAGCTTGATGAAAAGTAATGTTGTGAATAGAAGTGAGAAGGGTTTGGGTGTTGGCTAACCACCACACAAAAATGGTCTTCCAACTTCACCATGTCTAACAGAATCAAGGAATTGAATAGTCCAGAAAGAAACGGGCTTCGGGTTAAAGACTTCTCAAACCATTAATGGTTGTAATTTACCAAAAATTGTTTGGTTCTCAACTCACCTTCGCCTTCATAGTTAAGAGTTGGCTAATCTAGGGATCAAACAGTTCTGGTTAATTAAAGACTAATTACAAAAAATGTTGATAGCTGATAGTTTGCTTAAAAAAATAACTATTATGGTTATCAATGCACCATGTTTATGGCAATGAAGCATTGACTAGTCCAAAAGCAAACGCTTTTGGTTAAAGACAAATCAAATCCCGTTGATTGTTGATAGTTTTACTCAAAACTATAAGGTTAAATTCACCTAGTTATTTTAAAATGAAGGAATTGGCTATCCCAAAGCAAAAGACTAATGGTAAAAGGAATATCAAATCCAATTAATGGTGGTAGTTTGCAAAAAACTACAAAGACAACATTAGTTGGATGTTGCTGTATTGCTGGAGATGATATGTTGAGATATAAATGGATAGCTGATAGTGTCAAAATTATCAAGATTCAGATCAAGATTTGTACAGAGTGTTTGGATACTCTTTACAAGGTCACAAGTGTTTACACTAAAGAAAACATGAAGTTAAACAGTTCAACAAACATGTTTAGGGGAGGATTTTTGGGAATTATGCATTCTGACTTAAGTACGGTTAGTTATATAAGTTAGTACCGCTAGTTTTGTAATTTGTACTGACAGTGACAAAATGGTTATTACTGATCAGATAGTTAGTACCGTTAGAATAAAATAGTTAGTACCATTTATGATATATGCATGAGATATCTTAGGAAAGGATATGCATGATATTTATACGCGTTTTGTAAAGCCCATTAGGGTTTCTTTAGTCTATAAAAGGAACCCTAGGCATAGTTAATAGATATAGTTCTACACAGATCAATAGAGATCGATTAGCAATCATAATCTTTGTAATCTGTAACCTAGGCAGATTCAAGTGATAATATAAAGTTCTTTTGTAATTTTTAATATTGTTCTTCTTAGCATTATTGATTTGTTTCTGCATAATCAATAGTGTTCAAATCAGTGCTTCATTATTGTTGCTTTAGAATTATCTAAGGGAACAAACCCTTTACAAGCTAAAGGTTAAGATCTATTCAGTAAAAGATCCTAAACTATAAATACCCTTCTTTGGTGCTTGAGACAAAATATCTTCTATCATATCATCACATATACAATTTACAAGAGAAAGATCTAAGAAACCAAAGAAGTACGCTACACTTATCACAAGTGCGCCGCACTTTCCACCATCACCAAGTACGCCGCATAATATTTCTTGTGCGCCACACTTTCGTTCAAACTTGCCAAAGAAATGGTTAAGTCCTAATAAATTCTGAGTGCATTAACTCCTCATGTACGCCACACTTCTACCCAATTTCAGCCTATAAAAGGAGGCCTTGGCTCCCTCATTTTTATCATCTCTTACACACACTTCTACAACAACTCTCTCATCATTCCACCATGAATTTAAAGGGTGGTGATAGCACCTTAAGGGTTCGGGTCGATTGAAATCAATATCTTGGGTTTTAGAATAGTTTTCATTTGGGAAAACTAATTGTCGAATCGTTGATCTTGTAATCATTTGGTATAATTTCTATAACTCTTTTAATATGAAGTTATCTGGAATTTATATGATTGTTATGATCTTCACTTCTTTGATTATGGAGTAGTAATCTTATGTTTGTTTGGGCATAATGTGATCTTTGATGTATAGTGTTTGGATATGAGTTTATTGAATTGGTAAAACATATTTTATATAAGAAAATAGACAGAAAGGTTTCTTTATACATGTGTTCTATCAATCCATCTAATATATTGGTTATAATAACTTATAAAGGCCGAAAGGATTTGTTGTTATTAATTGATATAATCACTAGTTATATTTAAAGGCCGAAAGGATTTATAACTTGTGATAACCCTATTTTCTAAACTTATAAACACTATCCTAAACACTTCATTATCTAAGTAATCCTTGCCTAAACAAAATACCTTAATCATTTGATTGAATCATCTTTTAATTGCTTTAGTTATAATATCCGATATATGCAAGATTTGGTTAATTTGAATCATGACAATCTTATTAACCTTAGCACCTTAATTACAAACTGTGAAAACTTCAATTCCCGTGGAACGACCTGGACTTACCTAAAAGCTATACTATACACGAATGGGTATACTTCCCGAGTGTTGTGTTTTTAGTAAAAATCGGTATTTCTAGTATTATAAATTTAAAGCTTGGAAAACACACATCAAGTTTTTGGCGCCGCTGCCGGGGAATTGTTTAAGTTGTTATAGTTTGTTGCTTATTTCTGGTGCTATTTTGTTTAACAAAAAAAATTTCAAACTCACCATACCGTTTTCTGGCAAACGAAAATCAAAAATCATTTTTCTTCAGGAAGTACGCCGCACATCCTGTTTGTGCGCCGGTTTTCCTGAAAACCCAGGAAGTATGTCGTACTTTACCCAAGTACGCCGCACTTTTTGCAAATTTTCACAAACAGAATCTTATTTGAAAAACCAAAACCAAAACCCCCAATCTGCTAGTCTTAGGTTCTATAATCATTTGAATTTTATTTTATCTAATTATATGCCTTTTGTATTTGTAATTATCTAGTTTATCATAATATTCAAAAAAAACATAAAATTTCCAAAAAAAGCCAAAAACTTTTCCTAAAGTACGCCGCACCCTACCTATCCAAAAAAATCTTTTATTTATTTATCCTTATTTGCTATATATGATTACATTAATATATATATATATATATATATATATATATATGTATATATATATATGTATATATATATGTATATATGTATATAGGTATATATATATATGTATATATATATATGTATATAGGAATAATATATAAATTAAATTTAAAAAATATATATATTATATATATATTATATATATATATACTATAAATATAATGATATATATATATAATATATATATTATATACATATTATATTACATATAGTATATAATTTATGTATATATGTATATTTATATAATATACAATATACATATATGTATATATTTGTATGTATATATAACTGTCTATATTTATTATATATATATATATATATATATATATATATATATATATATATATTTATATATATATGTGTATATATATATATATATATATATATATATATATATATATATATATATATATATATATATATATATATATATGTATGTATATATATGTATGTATATATATATGTATGTATATATATATATATATATATATATATATATATATATATATATAATATTATAATTATATATATATTTATAAATATATAAGTATATATATCTATAAAATAAAAAAATTATTATGAAAAAATATATGAAAATAATTTACTTTATTTTGAATATTATCCTATTAGCCTTAGTTATATTTATAAAAATGTCTTTATGCAAAATGCTTAACGTATGTATAAATCCCCTATCTTTCGGAAAACAACTAGTAAATCTAATATATAAATTAAATAAAAATTTAATAAAAAGGTCTTGTAAATTTAAAATTATCCAAAAAAATCCATTCAGATCGAATCACACAAATCTTCCACCAAACATCCTACCGTTTATGAATTTGTCATCATAAATATACCTGAAGAGGATGTCGAACCCCAACCAAATTTACCGCTCCAAGAAATAATAATCCTTGATCCCGATGATCAACCCATGTGGGAAAGTGCTAAGACTGTAGCACCGACTCCTAATTCTGCCATTGTTAAACCGAATGTTGATGACAACTTTGTTATCAATAGTACTCACTTAAATATGATTCGAGAAAGTAAATTCGATGGTTATCTGTGGGCCGATCCACATGACCATATCCGCGAATTTCTCGTAATCTGCGACATGTTCAGATACGGTAAAACGCAGAGTGAAGCTGTTAACCTTTTAATATTTCCTTTTCCTTGTGCGATAAAGCTAAAACATGGTTTAACGAACTTAATGAAGAGTCTATAACATCGTGGGAACAAATGAGAAGGGCTTTTATAAACAAATTCTTTCCACCTTCGTTATTTAACCGTCTTTTACTTGAAATCAGAAATTTCTCTCAAAACGTATGTAAAAGTCTAATCGAAGCCTGGTTACGACTGAAGAGCATGATTCGAAAATGCCGTGGGCATGGTCTGACCAAAGGAGCTATTATTCATATATTTTATCACGGTCTAGACGAACCCACTCAGGCAATCCTTGACGTAACAGCTGGAGGAATCTTTCTCTATAAAAGTCCTAATCAAGCTTTTCAATTTCTCGAGGACAAAGTCCTTTTTAGCCTTGATTGGCCCATTAAATCTCAAAACAATCATCATCAAAAATATGTTTCCTTCGCCTATGGAAGTGATAGAAATACTGATAATTCTCGATTTATGGAAAAATTAAAGGCTATGGATTCTCAAATTATAAGCTTAAATGAAGAATTGCAAAATATATGTAACAAATACAATGAGCTTAGAAATGGAAATGCTTCTAAAAACAACATGAACGATGACACTCCGATGTGTGAACGTCATGAAGCCAATTACATCCAATCTAGAGGTTATCAAAACCAAGATTCTTATAATTTGTTTTCTCGCCAGTCCCTTTAGGATCCTAATGATTTTGAGAAATTGCTCACAGAATTAAACAATAATGTGAGAAATGACCTCGAAGATTTCAAAAGATGTATCCATAGCATGAGAACTGTTTATTGGAAACTCTATGACAGCCACAATCGTAAAACTACCGGTGTTATACCTAACAAAGAGTCTAAACCTATCAACCAAGAACCTCAATCTAAAACTAATTTTGAAAAATCAAGCACAAAATTCTTGGATGGTCAAAGAGTTTCAAATATGTTTGTCAAAAACAATGTTAACGATATGATTTTAAAGATGAAGCAAAATGAAAAGAATTTATAAACTAAAATTAAAAAGATAGAGAGAAAAATGGATGAGTGGTCGAAATCTCAAATCATATCTTTAGAACAAACCGATTGGACTGAACCACCACCACCTCCTCCAGCTCAAACCGAGCACGTGAATGTCGTATTCACCGGGAGTGAAAAGTTTGATTATTCTCTAAAAATTCAAAAACATCCACCACCTCCTATTATCGTTAACAATAAAATCAAAAAAGATAAACCTATTAAAACATCAAAAAGGGGCTATCACGTGGTAAAAACAAAATAATATCCTTTTTGTGAGTACATACCAAAAATACCATACCCTAAATCTTTAAGAGTGGATAATTCCCACTTGAACCATATCATTAAGGAATCTTAAATCAAGTTAAGTATAACAATAATAATATAGTAGTAATAGTAAAAAAAATAAAAATAATAAACCTATAAAAAAACTAAAACTAAAAAATAAATATAAATATATATATAAACTAAAAAACTTTGCAGTTTTTAAGTATGTCACGCATTCGGCCTGTGTGTCGCGTATCTCAATTTCTGCATCCAAAAAGAAATATATCGAACTTTGTAGGTATGTTCGCTGGAAACCCTCACGAGACTATAACTCGTCCACTCGGGACACCGAGGGGTTTAAAGGCTTGTTGTATACGCTAAATGCAACCGTGATGCCTACGAAAGTGCGCTTTTGTATTTAATGTTTTTCTTGTAGTTGTGTTTATTATGCAGATTAAATAGAACAGGTGAAGCTTGGATTGGTGGTTGGCATTTTATACTTAGAGACTTATATATTTGGATTATTATATTATATGTGGTAGAATACACATGCTTGGCGTTCCGTTTCGCGCCATATCCTTCATAATTCAACCAAAGAAACCCGGGAAGTTTCAATTTTACGCATAATGCTCAACTTAAGTGTGAAGGAGCTCGCGCTCCTGACTAAAAAAAAGAACGTCTTGGAATCACTCAAGGATAACTCCCTCGCAACTATATATATATATGTGCCCCGAGAAGTACCGTTTTCCCATAATTTTCCCTATTTTCTATATTTATCAGTTCTCACATTGAGGGTAATGTTCAACTTAAGTGTGGAGGGGTAGCAAATAGGAAAAATTAATCATGTCCCTCCATGTTTGCCCTGCAGAAATTTTCAAACTTTCAACTGATATTTTCTAGAAAATTGAAAAATTTATATATTGATTTTCCAAAAACTTAAAAAATGCATATGCTTAGTAAGGAAAATCTACCCGGATTGACATTTTACCTAGCACAAAAATTAACCCACTTAAATTGTAAGGTTCGCCTCTAGATCTTAAGGAATTCGGGTATCCACCTTTGATACCCAAGATAATTTTTGCCTTTAGCTTGTTCGAGTTAGGGTTGAATGCAGTCATATGTGTCTATTCCGTCATTACGGATGTGTACGTATGGTCTAGACCGCGGTGAGGTTAATTTTTGCCTTTACCCAAGATAAAGTTATATGAGTGGGCCGGTAATTTAGTAGCTCCAAAACTTGTGCTTGATCATCATTTACTAGACCGCGGTGAGGTTAATTTATAGACAAAGTCGTATGATAAGAGGTGAAATAAATCTCTATGCAATCATGTATCTGCAACACTCGCTTTTAGTGTTGAGATCCCCAAAGTATCCCAAGAGCAAGACAAATATGCTCGATGAAAAAGAAGTTTTATGCCAGCCTTAGTTATCGCAGTATCTGGAATGAAAAAAATAAAAAATATATATAAAAAAAGAAGGAAAAAAGGAAAAAAATAAAAGTTCAAAGTATAAGGTAAAGTTCTGGCACATGGAATCAAGTATCTGTTATTCACCCTCATCATTATCACGTTTTGCCTCTTTGAGATTTTTCTAGCTGCTCACGCCGCAACGGGCATGTTTATGTGTCTAGTACAAGCATATGGTAGTGACCTAGATTATGTATGTGCAACTGAGTGACTTTACAAATATAAAACCCTATCTGAGTGACTCATGTGAATTCAAAAATAAACACTTTCCCTATGTGAGGTACTCTGTTATATGTCTATGCCTGAAAAGTTATTAAACTGGTAAACACTTGTTAATACTAAATTGATTTTTTCTTCACATCACGATAAATGATCTTGTTTTTTGCTTTAATTGCTTGAGAGTAAGCAATAGCTAAGTGTGGAGGGATTTGATAACGCCTAAATTATACATGTTTTTGGCGGCATTATTTATATGTTTTTGATCATTTCTCGTAAACTTTTGGTACTTAATCAAGTATATTTGCTATTATATGTTCTAGGTACGTGTCGTTGAAGATAACGAAAGATTACACGAAGAATTGAAGGTTAAACGAAGAAATAACTGAACATAAAGCTCTCCCGACACATGTTCACTGTTTTGGCCATAACTCGGTCATACGAACTCGGATTGAGTTGATTCAAGTGGCCACGGAAAGAGAATTTAATTATCCACAACTTAGAAAAATGTTCACATGCTGAAATATTACTAAAGCAGTCGGTTTTACAAATGAGTACAACATACTTTATGGAGATGCAATTAATTCGCGAACTTAGCCCAAAATACATCCACATACATTCTCAACTTGGTCCCCAAGTTATCTCTAGCCTATAAATACCATTCTTTGGTGCTTGGGACGAAATATCTCCTATCATATCATCACATATACAATTTACAAGACAAAGATCCAAGAAACAAAAGAAGTACGCCGCACTTATCATAATTGCGCAGCACTTTCCACCATCACCAAGTACGCCGCACAATATTTCTTGTGCGCTGCACTTTCGTTCAAACTTCCTAAAGAAACGGTTAAGTCCTAATAAATGCTGAGTGCATTAACTCCTCAAGTGCGCCACACTTATTTGTAAGTGCGCCCCACTTCTGTCCGATTTCAGCCTATAAAAGGAGGCCTTGGCTCCCTCATTTTAATCATCTCTTACACAAACTTCTACAACAACTCTCTCATCATTCCACCATGAATTTAAAGGGTGGTGATAGCACCTTAAGGGTTTGGGTCGGTTGAAATCAATAGCTTGGGTTTTAGAATAGTTTTCATTTGGGAAAACTAATTGTCGAATCGTTAATCTTGTAATCATTTGGTATAATTTCTATAACACTTTTAATATGAAGTTTTCTGGAATTTATATGATTGTTAGGATCTTCACTTCTTTGATTATGGAGTAGTAATCTTATGTTTGTTTGGGCATACTGTGATCTTTGATGTGTAGTGTTTGGATATGAGTTTGTTGAATTGGTAAAACATATTTTATATAAGAAAATAGGCCGAAAGGTTTCTTTATACATGTTTTCTATCAATCCATCTAATATATTGGTTATAATAACTTATAAAGGCCGAAAGGATTTATAACTTGTGAAAACTCTATTTTCTAAACTTATAAACACTATCCTAGACACTTCATTATCTAAGTGATCATTGCCTAAACAAACATACCTTAATCATTTGATTGAATCATCTTTAATTGCTTTAGTTATAATATCCGATATATGCAAGATTTTGTTGATTTGATCCGTGACAATCTTATTAACCTTAGCACCTTAATTACAAACTGTAAAAACTTCAATTCCTGTGGAACGACCTGGAGTTACCTTAAAGCTATACTATACATACACTAGTATACTTCCCGAGTGTTGTGTTTTTAGTAAAAATCGGTATTTCTAGTATTATAAATTTAAAGCTTGGAAAACAAACATCAGTGCTTCGGTAAGTCATGCTCACCTTTTCGGAATTAGAAAATACTAGTATGTCACTATAGTTTATTTATAATGTTTTATTTCAGATTTGTACATTCGTTAATTATCTACACCCTTTGCTTATAATCTATGTGGCGCATTTAAAGGGTCTATACAAGGGAACAAATCTTGTAGCTGTGGGCATGGATGGAAGCAATTAGATTGTGCCAATTGCTTTTGGTATTTGAAAAGGAGAAACATGTCTATATTGGTCATGGTGGATGTCCGTACTCAAAGAATGCATAGGTGATAACCCTAATTTGCTATTTATATCTGATAGGCATCTTGCTATAGCTTTGGAGGTACACAATGAATTCTATTTAGTCTTTCATGTTGTATGTTGTCGTCATCTTATGATGAACCTATCATTGAAAAAGAAAAAAACAAAAGGTCTATTCTGTAAAATATGCAAGGCATATACACCAGAAGAATTTGCAAGCAACATGAGCATACTACAGGCTGTTCAGCCTAATGCATACTACAAGCTTTGTGAGGTTCATCCTCAAACATGTTCAAGAGCGCATTGCCCACTAGTTCGTTACAATTATATGACATCGAATTGTGTGGAGTCTGTTAATGCTTGTAGTGTAATAAATAGAAAGCTACCAGTGTTAAAGTTGGTCGAGACGTATCATGCGATGGTGCAAGACTGGTACTATAAACGTCGAGAACTTGCTGGTATTTCTCTTAGAATACATAATCTAAAACTTTTTTTTTCAATATCAACTACTATATTGATTTTTGTTTATGTTTTCTTGTAGCAAATATGACGTATGAAATAACTGAGTGGGTAACAAACAAAGTGACTAAAAAAGAATGAAAAGCGCCACATGGGTTATTAACGATGTTAACCACTATCAATAACAAGTTTCAAACGGTCAATATACTCGTGAAGTCAACTTACAAATAGACACATGTGAATGTCGTAAATGGCAGCTTTCAGGGATTTCGTGTGGTCACGTTATAGCTGTAACAAGGTTTATGGTTTGACGGATTGTGTCCAATTTTTATTAGATTGGTTTAAACAAAAATATCAAGGCACTTACGCAGAATCAATTCATTTTCTTGGAAATATGCAACAATGGAAATTTCCGCACAATATTTAGAAAGCTATTCCTCCTCGAATGGACAACACACAGCCCGGTCGTCCAAAAAATACAAACCGTATACAATCTCAAGGAGAGGAGCCAAGAGTTATACATTGTAGCAGATGCAAACAAGCGGGACACAGACGTGATCATTGTAATAAACCATTTGTTGTTGAGCCGCCTGTAAACATACATAGCCAACATGATCAAGAAATTCTAAGAAATGAACAACCATCATTCTACAACCTACATCAACAGTATGACAACACTTTCCAGAGTTATAACCATTACCCATCACAACAATACGGTCAAACCACATACCCATCACAACAATACGGTAAAACCACATACCCATCACAACAATGCAGTAAAACCACATACCCATCACAAAAATAGAGTGAAACCACATACCTATCATAACCTTACGAGCAACATCACACAAACACATCTCAAACATACGATAGACATCAAAAAGAATCAGCTCAAATGTATGAACAATACAATTCTCATCAATATTTATCGCAACATCTAGATGATCTAAACACGAATGGTTCAAATAATTGGTTTAAGTCGTTCGGTTTTTTAACATTTGTATGTTTTAATGATTTCTGTTGGTTTGTTGTTAATTTGTAATATATGCTATGAATGATGTAATATATTTCATTTTCAATTAAACTTGATATGTTAGTACAACAACACTACATAAATAATTGAACCTTGTGGCTTTGAATACTCTGGACATCACACATAAATGGGTATAGACAATGATATCTATTATAGATTAGACAATTCAATGACTATATAGAAACATTGAGCCGACAAGTCCATGACATTGGTTTCATCACTTAGTATTTTAGGGGATTTATGACATGATTCTGACAATTGAATGACAGATTAGAAAATTCAATGACTATATAGAAACATTGAGTTGACAAGTCCCTGACATTGGTTTCATCACTTACTATTTTACACGATTTATGACAACCTCATTGTCATTAATGAAACACAATAAATGTGGTTGTGGGTCACACTATATAAACCACATAGTTGTGGTTCAACTTCAACAACAACATTACATTGTTTCATTAACTCATTTAAAATTTCAAACAATGACAATGAAGGTCCTACTACACCATTATGGAAGGTTCATTAGTCCGCCTGAAAGAGAATTTGTTGGTGAGATGGTTGCTACCATAGATCCTGTAGAGTTGGACACCTTTTCAACCGATCAAGTGAAATTAATATTAACAAACTGTTTGGGTTACGATGAGAACTCTCCAAAATTTCTTTATATAAAGAAACCTAATTGTAGTTTTGATTCAGGTCTTGTACCTTTGGCTGATGCTACAAAAGAGCGCGACATGATACTCACGTATACTTAAACTCGTCAAAACCGACTACATGTGTACGTTTCTCGAGTGGAGCTATCCCTACTTGTCGTGGTCGAGCAACGCAAAGACGAGACAAACAAAACAAAAAATCAAGGAAAACCTTCTTGTGCAAAAAAGTTATTTGACTAGTTACTAAGAAACAATCTTTTGTAATTGTTTGTATCATCTACTTTCCTTGTTTTAGTATGTAACAATAAAAAATGATATATTCAGACAACAAAATGAATTATCATTTCTGACACAAAATTGACTTATCAACTTTACGCTTTGCAATTAATATATATATACATATATATATACATATATATATACATATATATACATATACATATATATATACAACTACACATTTTTAACAAATATATTTCAATTAACACTTCTTACTTTCAAAAAATGTCGACGTCTTCTAATACTACTTTCGAGTTTGATGTAAACCACAACGGAGAATTTAAACATAACCCGCTAACCTACCAAGATGGTTCAGTACTAAATATTCATGTTCTTCTAATAGATTTGAAGATATGGTTAGCTATCTAAAATGGAAAATACCAAGACAATTCACTACTCTTTATTACACGTTGCCACCAAACAACACGTTATCATGTATGAAAGCAATTAAGAATGATTATGATACTAATGTTATGTATGACATTGCAAAAGTTACTAGGAAGCTCCAGATTTTCGTTTCTCATAATCCCATATATTTAAGCACGGTGTTGATTCCAAACGATGGCTCTTTGGAAGAATCATTTGCATGTATCATTTCTAAAGAAACTAAAATAAAACAACAAGAATCACTCATGTATCTTGATCAAATGCAGAAACAAAAAAATAAAAAGTTTGATTACTATGAATTTATTGGTAAACAAGGATTTATTAATAAAACAAAACCTAATACGCCATACACGCAAACCATTTTTAATTTCTCGGTTCACAATAATGGCTAATTAGTAATCGATCACACAAAAAACCCGATATACGTAAACGGTGGAACAATGAACATCACTATTCCAAGAATGAAACTAGAAGAGATGAAACAATATTTGTTTCATATTTCAGGTACAAGGATTCAGGCTCTTTATTATAAAATATCACGCAATGGCTTTTCAGTAACCGTCAAACTTGGAAACAACTATGATATGCATGTCATGTTTGATATATCTTCAGCAAATTACAAATTGGAAAAATTACATTGACCACCTCGATGTCAATTTTGTTATAGCAAAATATATTTTCCCAAATGCTAGCTTGGCAGAAATAATGAGCCATGTCATAACTGACGTCACAAGTGAAAGTGAAGACCATAAAAAAGAGCAAACACAAAATGATTACACTTTCGATTAAATGGTTGAATAGGCAGAACAAGACCACTTTGAAGACAAGGAAGCTAAAGAAGTTCAACATCGAATGGGAAATCAAAGGAATCGTATGTACTAATATTCATGTAACTCAATATGAATCAGATATTTATTAAGAATGACTTTTCAATGTACACACTTTGTTCTCCCTTTTCGATCAAAACAACTCATGCAAATTAAATAATTTAGTATGGAGCTTCATAAAACAACTCTGACAATTGATAAAGACTACTCGAAAACAATGTCGATTATCTCTTATAAATGTACAAGATATATGACATGATTTGACAGTGCATTTGACTTTTTTAGGCTATTGATAAAGACTGCCCATACTATTTTCCCTATATCAACTAGGTTATCATCTACAATAGAATCTTGTCTCTCACACACACACTGCTTCTTTCCACTAACAAATTCTATGGCTTATTCTATAAATGAAGCACGTAAAACAATTGTTTCCAAACTACAAAGGGAGCTTGAAGCTGAGACAACACTTGAAAATCAGTTGTTGTGCAACTTAACTTGTTATTTTAAGCAAATGCGTACCCGTGAGATACAAATGGCAATTTTGCAAAGTATGCCTACAGTAAGCCTTAAAAGCTATGGATCACATGCTCTACTCATGACCCATGAAGCAGATATACGCACCACAAACAACTTAATCACAGCAAGACAAGAATTGTTGAGAAGCGTTGCTGTAAAGCAAAACTTCATTAACAGTTACATGACAATATAGATTCTATAATGATGTTTCTTAACACCACCTGGCCAATCATGTGTGTTGTTGTTAGTTGTTTTTTTTCAAGTGGGATAAATAAGGTTGCCAAACTATTAGATTATATTTGCTTTTTCTACGATGTATTGTTTTTAATGGATGATGTGAATCAATTGCTTGTTATTTGTACTATTTATTTAAAGCATTGCAATTTTTTTTATCTTTTATATAACATACGGATTAACACCATGAAAAATGCTTACAATACATTACCAAATTTAAAGTGACAATCATCTACATTAACACCATGACAATGCTGACAATGCATTACCAAATTTAAAGTTAGAATATGAAACTCAACTCAATTGCTTTTAACTGCAGAGGACATAAGTATAGAGTAACACTGTTGTTTAACATTTAGAAATTTACAAAATATATGACATGATTTGACAATTCATTTGCTTCTTACTACATAAACTACTCAATGACAGTGTTATTTATCACTTAATATTTTACAAGATATATGACATGATTTGACAATACAACTGTTTTTTACTGCAACGGATAAGACAACTTAATGACAATGTTGTTTATCATTTAAAATTTCACGCAATTTATGACAATATCTGACAAATCATTAGCTTTTTCTGACATTAAATGACTAATGACTGCAAATGTCGTTAAATTATTGCTTATATATAGACAGATAACTTGGGGACTCTTACTCACAAACTAATTTATCAATCACACAAATTGTTAATTATATTTTCTCATTTTCTACCATGGCTACTAACCCAAATGACGTTAGATTAACTGCCTTATGGCACTACAAGAAGCTCATGATGATGATGCTTGTCTGGAGGAACAAATTTTAAGCTTGATGCATCGCTTTGCTGATAGATTTACAAACCGTAGGCCTGAAGTTAACAAGCTAATGACATTAGCAGATCACCCACTTATCGAGTATGGTCGCTACGCCCTAGGTTGCATGACAGGGGCAGACATGAAAAAGGCTACATACTTGAAAAGAGTTAGGAATTAGTTGCTGAGGAGCATGAAAGAAAAGCGTCAATTGATCAAGAACTACAAAGAAATGTAAAAGCTTTATTGCTTAACACCAGCTTCCTAACCATGTATGTTGTTGTTTTTATGTTTTCAAATCGTCTAAATAAGGTTGGTATGTACTCTTATATACATCTGGTGTTTCCTATGTTGTAATGCTTTTAATGATTATTGTTAATTTTAAAATTTCAATTATAACTTTGAAAGATACAAAAATATAGTTATACAATTGTACTGAAAAAAATAATTTTTTTTAGAAAAAATAAGCCCTAGTGACACACTTGCAACATCATATCTTATGCATATTAAAACTATTTATAACAAATATTACTTCACGGTCTAGAGCTCATCAAAGACAACACAAATGAACAAATAAACATAATTTTAAACCACGTATAGGTATGATAAAACGTTCATAAAGATGGCCGATATCACTACAAAACCAAACCAAACCATAAACCTTAATAATACCCTAAACCATAAAAATAACCTAAACCCTAAAAAAAGTTTATAACTACAATTCTTGCGCGATCAATGACGTGGAATTTTTTTCCCCTTAAACTAATAAAATCAATGTGGGCTCGACACGTGTTCATCGACATCATCACTGCAAGTTTTGCGCGATGATCAGGGTTAGATTGAATTTTTCAGTTTTTGTGGGTTACTGCATGCGAACACGAATTTCAATGGGTCAATACGGTAAAAAAATGCAAAAAACATTGCAATACATTCTCTCTATTAATCCATTTTTCTTCTTTTTTTAATTTTAAAAATAATAATAATAATGAATCATTATACAAAACAAAACAAAACGCTACTTCATTTACTAAAAACATTAATATTACAATTACTTTAAAAGATATAGCGTAAATAAAAAAAAGGACTCGTCGACATTCGAGATGTAAGTACGAAAAACATATCTCATTGGATCGTGATAAAAATTGTAATAAGAATCGCGTTCTTGTATAAAGTAGAGAGAAATAATCTCAGTTTCACTTTGTGACACCTCGTTGTTTGGAATTTCTTCATAATTATATACATCAGATATCACGTGCTGTTCATTTTTTAAAATTATATTATGTAATATGATGCATATGTAAATTATGTTTTTTTATGTTTACGGGTTTAACTGATCGTATTGGGTTCTTAATTAGTGGACATTTTCTCTTTTGTTCACCATCTGCTTGTTCAGTGTTTTCTTTTGTTGTTTTTTTGGCATTTTCTATCTTTAGGCATTTTATGTTGTTCAATTCGTTCCCAGTTTTTGAGACACTTTGACAAATATGGTGTGTTCTGGATATAGTTCATCATCAAGATAATACTCATATTCACACACTACCCAATTTACCTCACACCGAGATTCGACGGCAATATCATCTTAACTATCTTTGAAAAATGGACACTGGCTGAGAATCGTTGTTCAAAAAGACCACTCTAAAAAACACATGCTAAAACAACATGTCTTGTGAAGCAATTGCTCCCAACAGAATTGTGAGATGCAAGTGATCACCTTTCATGCATTGACCTCGACATCTTGCAAGGTAATTTGCCCATACCAATGGTCGAGGTTAAGAACGAAGAAAGTATATTGAAGGTCGAGGTTATTGATGAAGATGTTGAGAAAATCGACCTTAAAAGTTATGAACAGCATGAAGACAAGATTTCAACTAAAGTGTTGGAAACAACAAATAAAGTTGGTATCTTGAAGACTTGTGCAAAAAACTTGTGGGTTTTAAATACGATGAAGATGTGAAGGGTTTCGGTGGTGAACTAACCATAGATTCCGAATGTGTCAAGGAGAAGAAGGATCAAGATTTGGCGGTTCCAAAAGTTTAAAACAACTCGTCAACAAAGACTATCTTCTCATGAACAAAAGATTTACACATGAGAATACGGGTCAAGTGATTTTCAAGAGAGGGGGAATGATGGGGATAAGATTTAAGGTCAAACGTAGGAGTCATAGCCTCTGTGGCGTAAAGCCATTTCCCTCGTTACGCCATAGAGCTCTCGAATAAGATTTTAGTCGAGGATTTAAGTGCTTACACCATAAATAGATAAATCCCATAACGTCGTAGGGAACTCGATTCCGGAATGTTTTTTATTATGTTGATTCGTTTTTTGTTTTAAATATGTTACTTTTTATACAAGTATTATTTCTTTATAAATATAGGACTCATTATAATTATATTATAACTATATATTAAAGGGGGTATATAAAAGTTCACCGCTTCCGGTGAGCGTTAATTGCTCACAACAATTCTACTTCACGCGCCCACTTTGTTTATCTCTCTCTCTCATATCTCTCTTTCTCCTTCCCACTAAATGCATATCTTTTCCACAAACCACTTCACTCGCTCTCTCTCAAGCCACGTGTCTTCCCTAAATCATCTCATCCCACAAATACATCCATATCTCAGTTCTTATCAAAATCAACATATCAAAATACAAATTCATCTCTCCTTTCCTCATCGAAACCACCGGCTGTATGGTTAATAAAACATACACTGAATGATGAATTGCAGGTAATGTTTAGCAATACAAGATGGACATACGATTCGATCAAATCCACAAAGGAGGCGGAAACAATGGGCAAAATGAGTCGTGCTTACAATATTGGGGTATAGTTATCTGAATTTGTAATATCCAAGATTGAATTTGGGGAGAAGAAGATAGAGAATCATTCAATTGATATTCAAGAAAGGTTATCAAGGTAAACATTTATATTATTGAACTTGCAATTTTTTTAATTATAGTTTTTTGTTAATGGTTTTTAAACTTCAGTGATATGTTCTTATGACTAATCTGAATTTTAAATATTTTAATTTTAGGTTTATTTTGTGTTTGGGATTGCGGCATATATCATATGACATCGGTTTCTAGTGAATTGGCGTTTGCGTATGCAGATTGGTGGCTACCGCTTACGGATTGATGGGTTTGAATAGACTTAATGAGGTAAAGTTGTCATTTTTATTGGTTTTCATCAGCTGGGTTGTTTTTTGTGTAGAGATTTAAGATGTTTTTATTGGTTTTTAGTTTTTTTGTCATGTGTTTTATTTGAATTATGTACTATCATTCTGGTTTGTAAAAGTGAAAGGTTGTGGTTGATGTTTGTTTGAATAGTGAGTTTTATGAAACATAATCCGAAACACATAATTAAGCTCATAAGCCTTATTATTATTGATTGGTATGTGTTTGTTTTCGCCTTATTATTTATGTTATGTAACGCATTTTATTGAATACCCGAATTTTAGTTCAGGCTTATGATGTTTTTGGTGCATGAAGTCTTGATCATTTAAATACTCACATTTTGGTCATTAAACTTGGTAAATATGTTTCACTATTGTCATGTTTGTAGTCATGAAAAATATAGTTTTACTTTCAGAGTTGTGTGTTTGTTTTAGCTTAGGGTGTATTTGGATTGGCTTATTTTACCAGCTTAGGAGGCTATTTAATATTTGGATATAGCTTTTTATACCCGTGGGCTTATGAGCAATTTACCTTTTTGGGGCTTATGAGGTTGGTTTGTTGAGGTTATGCCTTATATATAAGTCATGGTTTGAAGATGGTTGGATTAGCTTATTTTCCCGGTTTATGAGCTTATTTATTTTGGAAAGCATATAGATAAGGCTTTTTTGGGGGCTTACGGGGTTGAATAATGTACACATTTAGACGTTGTTGGTTAAATAGCGAGCAATTATGATATTTTTCTGCATTTATGTTTACACGTATCATAATTTAATATGTGAGAGATACGGAACATGAAGTACCCTCTAAGTTTTTGGTGTTTTGTAGGAGAAGGTAAAAAACAGAGGTAAACATAATGCACTAATTAACTACTCCGTAGGCATGGTATGTTTACTACTACATAATGGATTAAAAATATGCTTAAACAATTGTTTTATCCCATGATTTGTTAATCACAACTCATTTGTGTGTTTGTGCAGGGCCATTCGGATTTTAGACTACAACCTTACCAAAAAATCATCTAGATCATCAACTATCACAACAGAGAAGATCATTGAAATTTCCACCCCACCCAGCACAACAGAATTACATTACCAAAAAAATTCTCTTTGAAGAACCTTTGGATGATAAAAGAAATGCAAAAATGATCACCAAGTAGCTAATTCGTAACCACAAAGTTTAGTTACAGCATCCAACAACCCAATGATATGCTATGAAAAAGTTGCAGTGCTTGATAACCAGTTTAACATATTTTGTTTTTGTTTATGATTGGAACTGTTACGTAAATCTCCTAAGCTTCTTGAAGATATTGAGAAAATATGAGAAGGTTCTGGAACTACTGAAATACTAAAGCCTAACTCTGAATTCCAGGCAGTATTGGTAGGTATTGTCATTCCTTATTTGTTTTATTTCTCTGTTTCAGCAATATGATCACACTCGGATGCTCATTAAGTGGGGAACCCATTAATTGCTTCGCGCCTATAACTCTTCATCTTCCAAGATTGACCACATTTACAGTTAAGTAGGAGGATCTCAAAAAGGTTCAGCAATACCAGAACTATTAGGAAAAACTGAAGGCAATGTCTATAATCGCCCTGCACGGATTATCACATAAGGTGCAACTTCAGTATGGCTTCAAGGGTAAGCTTCTTTATATTCGTTTGTTGTTATTCTTATTTGCATTATGTAGAACATGATGAAATGTTGTTACTTTGGTAGTAAACTTATATGTATAAACGATTTGTGATTGCTTAGTTAAAGTAATAAGTTGTTTGGGATTGCTTAGAAGTGCTTATTTGGTTATTTTTAAGTGAATAAGACCCTTTAATTAACTATCCAAAATCTGCATTCAGCAAGCGCAGAGACATAATCATTCCAAATAGGACACAACCTTTACCAGTAGATGTACAAAAGCAAAAGTATGTTGATTGTAATTCAAAATAATCCTTAAAGCAAGGTAGGAAATATTTGGTTTGTAAACATGCTAGAAATTACCTACTCATTAATTTGGTGGCTTTTTTTTAGGTAAAAGTGCTTGCAGAAAAGAGAAGTGAGATCTACTTACAGGGAAGCAACAAGCTGAGAGAAATGTATGGATCCTTACTAAAACATAATTCATTTAATTAGCTTATTTAAACTTTCATTTTTGTCTTTTACAATTTTGTATCTGTTTCTTATTTTAGCGGGACGTACCGAACATGTAGTGGCTTAGACAGTTGTTTTGCCAAAACGGCAAAGGAAGAAACAAAGTAGAAGTTTTTTTACAGCCATGATTAATGATGGTAAGATCCTAAAAGTAGCTTATCTAAATAATTTCGGTTGTAGCTTGGCTGCAATTCTTAGTTAGAGTGGTAACATGGATTTTTTGTTTTTAACTACAAGAAACATATGCGTTGTTATGCCATTTTCTTTTTCTTAATTTGAACGTAGAAGTTTTAAGTAGTTGACCAAAAAAATTCTATAAAGATGTCTGATGTGTCGTCGTGTAGGTTGTTATTTTAGTTATCAAATTTACATTTATATTTTATTGACGTTACCTAAAACAACACTTTAACGGGCAGTGTACCCGATCAGATGTAGCTTCGTTGGTAAGTCGGGTGTCGATCACTAAGAGCGAGAGAGTTAATATTTAATTCTATCAATATTTTGGTTAACTAAATTAAGTTAATTTAACTATGTTAGTTCTAATCTATGTTAAACCTATGCTAAACCTAGTTCTAATGGATAAGGGGGTTTTTCAGTCTGAGAGACTGGCATAGGTTTTGTGGTAACTTAGATCAATTTAAAACACAATAACACATGCAAGCAGATAATCAAAAGATTGAAGAGCGGTCTAGCCAAATATAAGAAACTGTATTAACCATGATTAATCCAATTAAAATGCTGGTTTGATTATTTTAGTGCAATGAGTGCTTATTTTGAGGTGGCATATCATTCCTAAATTTAGGCGGTATTTCTTCCTAAAACCTAGACACGTAGAATTCTGTCACAATTAAACGCATCCGCATAAAGTATCATATTTTTTTATTATAATCTATCTTAGAAGATTAATAATTGTGATCTTATTAAACCCTAGCTCATGTAGACTTTACCCACTTACTACTTATCGGAAATTCATATTCTAGTAGTCTACTGTCTAAGTCTTTACCAATGGAATCAGTACGTTATTTGTTAATCCCTGGTCACCTGCTAGTCCAACTTGTTCACATAAACCAATGGTTAGGATCGGGCATTATTTGTGATCCTATTTAGATATATAAATCGCTATATGGAGAGCCATCCTGACATCTAGCTAACTTGGTTTGTATCACTAGATCCAGTTGAATGATAGGTGGCATACAAAAGCACGTAAACAAGTATAAATTGATAAACATAAACAACGATCAACGATAAATTAAGCAGTCGGTATAAACAAACCAAACATTTAAATTTTCATAAACATGGCTAATACCCAAGGGTATTAGCCCTTAATCATTGTAACCAATACAGTAATAATCAATCAACCAAGGTAAACTAACCGAGTTAAACTAATGCTACAAAAAATCAAACCATTATTTGAGTATAGGAGATTACAAGGTGTTTGCTATAGAATTAATAGCTTTGCTTGACCTCTTCTGCTCTTCTTGTCTTCTAAAAATTAACTTTTGTGGTTATGGTATCGAAAATATTGTCAAGCACACCTAAAACTCGTTTTTAGGTATTCTATTTATATTGTTTGGAATTTGGTCGATACGCCGTATTGGTTGAAGTCAATACGTCGTATTAGAAGTTTTTTAGAGTAGAGACCACGTTCAATATCTTTCAGAATCTTCATATACTATATCTTAGATACGGCGTATGGAAGTCTTCTGGATACGGCGTATAGGTCTTTAGTTCTTTGTGGTTTCTTGTGAAGTGCAAGCACATATACGTCGTATCTTCCTTGATGGATACGGCGTATAGAATGTCAGAACAATATTATTTAGATTTCTTTATTTAAGTTCCAGAATGTGTGATAACCAGAGATTTCCTAGGTTATAGTATCCCAAAATACTATGACTATATATCTACATATTCCTATTTATTCTAATTTCTACAAGAGAACTCACAGTTAACTTTTGGTGACTTATTTTACACTAAACAGTTACGGTTTAACCGACTATCAAATATCAAATATTATTATGAACTACTCACTTTTGAGTTAAGTTTCTATTTTCTAAATGACTATGGTCGCATATAATCACTTACCGGGAAACCTTCCAGCGCACAGCTAAAAACTGCACACAACCAGCACGACAAGCAGTCAAAACTCATCTAAAAATCTCAAATAAGTAAATTAAACTTATTCTAATTGTTAATGGATGATTTCATAAAAACGTTCCCTTAAAACATGAAATTTCAAGTTATGCTTAGAACTAACGGGAAACGAAGAAACAACGCAAGTCCGCGCTAAATATAAAACAATTTAACTATAAAACCTATAGTATGAATATTCAAAGTTTAAGTAAACACAATTTTACATCCGATAAAAATATAAGAAACTTTCGGGTCACGTTTTTAAATCACGAACCATTAACGATAAGCAACCCGAGAAGAGATAAAATGACTAGGATTCCCCATAGGATCCCAAAACCAAACGCAACCCTTAGGAGACAACATGGCTAGTTTTTAGCTACCATGCCTTGTCCTCTCTTTAGGCTATATCTGTTTCAAACATCACACATACATGCACCAAATCAAACTAAGAAAAATGTCTCTCCCTTGTCTCTCCTTCTTGGTCACGTCCGAAAACTACAACAACCATAAATCCATAAATTTTTAATCTTCAAACAAGAACAAGGTATCAAGATCATAAGGGTTAATATTCTAATGGTTAGGGTATATTAAAAACAACGTTT
Organism: Tanacetum coccineum; assembly: GCA_026074375.1. Lineage (NCBI taxonomy): Eukaryota > Viridiplantae > Streptophyta > Magnoliopsida > Asterales > Asteraceae > Tanacetum > Tanacetum coccineum. Next base: position 17,280 of record BQNB010047535.1, on the reverse strand, counting down.
GGGTTGTTATTCAAAACCAAATCCTCATTCAAAACCCTCTTTTTGTAAGTCTTCGAAATCTCATAATACTTGTACTTTTAATATCCTAATAATGATCTAAACATAGATGTACAATGCGTTTGTAAATTTTCAAAACATAAAACTATGAAAAACCCTTAAAAGGGTTCGGTTTGGTTTGAAAATAGTAAAAAGGGAAGAAGAGGAAAAGTGTCACTTTTATAAAATGGTCTTAATGGTAAAATAACATTTAGAGTCTAAAAGTGCTTATTTTTTATTTTCGGCTTAATAATAAGCTCACCGTAAGCTTATTCGTAAGCTCACCGTGCTACTCGCACTCTTTATGGAATTGCCTTAACATGGTGGAACACCCATGTTAAGACAGTTGGTCATGATGCCGCTTACGGTATGCCTTTGAAAACACTTATGAAAATGATGACTGCTAAGTATTGTCCTCAAAATAAGATCAAGAAATTGGAGATAGAGATATGGGATCTGAAGGTGAAGGGTACTAACTTGGCAAGTTATACCCAACGCTTTGAGGAACTAGCATTGATGTGCGGGAGAATGTTTCCCGAAGAGTCGGATGTGGTTGAAAAGTATGTAGGTGGATTACCTGACATGATCCAAGGGAATGTGATGTCTACCAAACCCAAGACAATAGAGGAGGCTGTCGAAATGGCAAACAATCTGATGGATCAAAAACTTCGTACATTGGCTGAGCGACAGATTAAGAACAAAAAGAAGCAAGATGAAAACTTCATAAACAATTAGAACCAACAATAACAAAACAAAAGGCAAAACACTAGTAGGTCCTACACTGCTGGGCCTAGTGAGAAGAGGGAGTATAGTGGATCTCTGCCAAAATGTTGCAAATGCAACTACCACCATAATGGTCCGTGTGCACCAAAGTGCCACAAGTGCAACAAGGTTGGCCACCTGGCCTGGGATTGCAGGATTTCTAGCAATGCTAATGCTAGTAACAACCAGAGAGCCACTGGGGCTAATCAGAAGGGTACCGGTTGTTACGAATATGGTGCTCAGGGGCATTTTAAGAGGGAATGCCAAAAGCTGAAGAACAAAAACCATGGTAATCAAGGTGGGGATGGCAATGCTCCAGCAAAGGTGTATGTGGTGGGCAATGCGGGGACAAACCCAGACTCAAATGTTGTTACAAGTACGTTCCTTCTAAACAACCGCTACGTTTCTATATTATTTGATACTGGTGCAGATATGAGTTTTGTATCTACTGCATTTAGCTCCCTAATTGATATCACACCAACTACCTTAGACCATTATTATGATGTTGAACTAGCCGACGGGAAAATAATTGGGATAAACACTATCATTCAGGGTTGTACATTAAACTTCTTAAATCATCCATTCAACATCGACTTAATGCCCATAGAATTTGGTATTTTCGACGTAATAATTGGTATGGATTGGTTGGCGAAATACCATGATGTCATTGTTTATGATGAGAAACTCATTTGTATTCTCTAAGGAGATGGAACCTTAATCGTTCATGGTGACGGAAGAAATTAGGGAAACGAGACTCGTTTGAACATCATCTTGTGCACTAAAACACATAAGCACATGCTAAAAGGATGTCAAGTCTTTTTGGCAAATGTTACTACAAAGGAGACTGAAGACAAGTCGAAGGAGAAGCGACTTGAGGACGTGTCAATCGTTCGAGATTTTCCTGAAGTATTTCCTGAAAACTTATCGGGTCTTCCACCGACTCGACAAGTGGAATTTCAGATCGATTTGTTACCTGGTGCTGCACCTGTAGCACGAGCACCTTATCGATTAGCTCCTTCCGAAATGAAAGAGTTGTCGGAGCAACTGCAAGAACTATCCAACAAAGGCTTTATAAGACCCAGTTCCTCACCTTGGGGAGCTTCGGTCTTGTTTGTCAAAAAGAAGGATGGATCATTTTGAATGTGCATCGACTATTGGGAATTGAACAAGCTAACTGTGAAGAATCGTTATCCACTCTCGAGGATTGACGATTTGTTTGATCAACTTCAAGGATCGAGTGTCTACTTGAATATCGATTTAAGATCGGGATATCATTAGTTACGAGTTCGTGAAGGAGACATTCTGAAGACCGCTTTCAGGACTCGTTATGGTCATTATGAATTTCAAGTTATGCCATTTGATTTGACGAATGCACCGGCAGTATTTATGGATCTCATGAATCAGGTGTGCAAGCCATGTTTGGATAATTTTTTGATTGTCTTTATTGACGATATCCTCATCTACTCGAAGAACAAGGAAGAACATGAAGAGCATCTTAAGATAATCTTAGAGTTGCAAAAGAAAGAGGAGTTGTATGCAAAATTCTCTAAATGTAAACTTTGGATTCCCAAGGTACAATTTCTCGGCCACGTGATTAACATTCAAGGCATTCACGTAGATCCTGCCAAGATCGAATCCATAATTGATTGGGCATCTCCTAAGACTCCAACAGAGATTCGCCAATTTTTAGGTCTTACCGGTTATTATCAGAGATTCATCGAAGGATTTTCAAAAGTTGCTAAGCCGATGACCAAGCTTACGCAGAAGAAAGTCACCTTTGAATGGGGTGACAAGCAAGAAGTAGCTTTTCAGACTTTGAAGAATAAGTTGTGTAGTGCACCTATCTTGGCTCTACCTCAAGGAGCTGAGAACTTTATAGTTTATTGCGATAACCAGAGAACTTCAAGAACGAAGACATAGGAGGTATGATGAGGAAGGATATACCGAAGGAAAAGTTGGAACCTCGTGCCGACGGAACTCTATGCTTAAATGGCAGGAGTTGGTTGCCATGTTATGGTGATTTAAGGACTGTGATCATGCATGAGTCCCACAAATCAAAATACTCTATCCATCCGGGTTCTGACAAGATGTATCAGGACATAAAGAAGCTATATTGGTGGCTGATTATCGTATAAATACGTACTAGCCGTATGTATATAATATTAAGTATCCCGTTAGAAATAAGAATCACTTTAGAAAAAGTAATAATTAAATATTCCCAAGTCGTATCCCAACGAGAATTGAATTTGAAAATTACGTTTATGTTCCTTATTTGATGCTTGAATATCTTTTAATTTTGGATTTTTAATTAAAACTAATGAAATTGATAAACTAGATTAATCTAAATATTAAGCAAGCTAATAAGATGAAGAATATATAAAAAAAATATGCTTGTCAAGTAAAAGTGAATAGATTCTTAAGTGTGAAGTTTTAGATCTTAATGACGAATTAATATCCGTCTGAATAATCGTTTCCTCAAAACGTTGGCTTAATATTGAAAATAACTTTTTATCAAGATATTAATTACTAGTTTAATGCCTACTTAATCTTACGGCTTTTTCCCGTTCGATTAAATAAAACACTAATTTAAATAACTTTTGCAAATTATTAATCACTAATCTCTTATTAAATTCCACACTTAATTCACTATTCACCAACTTACTTAACAAGCATATAAAAATCTACTCGCTAAACATGGCAACTAAGTTAACAATAATAAGCATAACAATAATAAAAAGCATATTAAGCTAAATAAAATAAAACTACTAATTAAAGAGAAAGGAAGAAAAATAAAACCCTATTGAAACAATGGAGACGATATAAACCTCCCAATCTTATAAACAAAAATAATACATAAGTTTATTTCTTTTTAGTTTTTATTTAACTAACTAGTTAATAAAGTGTAAACTTTATTTACTAATTAATATTATAAAAGCTAACAAGCTCTATACTTAAGGTAAAATCTAGCTCATAAGACTCATAGGCTCCACCCCTCATGAGTTGAATTGAATTCACTAAACAATATGCCAACAAGGATTAAGATAGAAATAATAAGATTAAAATCACTAAACTAATCCTCATAACCTTCGAAAACCTCTAAGCAAACCGAGAATAAAACAAGCAACTATAATCCGAATACCATTATGCAAATCAAAAATACGCTTTTGAAAATCGAAACAAACTAATAAAAAGCCGAAAACTCAAAAATAAAATAAGCCTAAAATTGAATCATAATCAATAATCTAAACTAAGAGAAATTCACACTAAATACCAATAAATCGAATTCGAATCCCTAAAACAAACCAACAATAAGCTACAAATCGAATCCTAAATCGAACCAAATCGAAACCCCGAATAACAAATCAAACTAAGGAAAATACTCAAAACAAATTAAACCAATTCAACCCGTTTGAATTAACACCAAAATCAATCTAGAATCATACTTGAATAAATCAAAACCGTGTCGTTACATATTAAATCTAAACCATTACAAACGATAGAAATGGAAAATTACATAAAGGAAATAATTTAGCCTACTCCTAAAACTACATTAAGTATACTCCTAATCTGCTACTCCTAATCTACGATATAAAAAAAATGAAAAAGAAAGACAGACAGAAAAACGAAAATAAAAAAGAAAGATGTACGAAGATAAAAGATCTCCTACACGTTTGCTGTTTTATCCACTTTTATAATTGCCCGCGTAGAATCAAAGCAGCATAATGGGCTTGAATTATCATGGGCCTTTGTTCTCTTTGCAGGGCTGTGGTATCTTGGGGCGAATGTTAGACCTAAGATGGTTCATTCACTTCTTTTATGGGCAAATCTTCTAAATCTGTCAGGCCTGGGGTAGTATGAAAATGTTGGGCTTGGTCTTATAATAATTATAGGTCGGTCCGACCCATATAAATGGTGTTAGGCCGGCCCAATAAAAGATGAAAGCACCGTCGGACTTGAAATCTCGTGCTCTTTCCAATGGCATGCTCGGGAAATATTAACGACTTCGTCTTGACCTTGAAAAATGCGTAAACATCTTCAAAAATTATCCGGAAGTCGTCGTTTTTTGCTTCATTTTCAATCCCTTGTACCTGCAAGACATAAAAACATAAACCAAACATATTTGCAATAATATTTATCATATTTCATGTTTTTAGTCCGATTAAGAGTGTTTTCTGGGTTATAAATGATGTGTGTTTTAGCACACATCAGTGGCCCAATATGAAGGTCGACATCGCCACCTATGTTCGCAAATGTTTGACATGTGCTAAGGTCAAGGCTGAACACCAAAGGCCATCGGGTTTGTTGGTGTAACCAGAGATACCTCAATGGAAGTGGGATAATATCACTATGGGTTTTGTCACGAAGCTTCCTAAATCATCACAAGGTTATGACACCATTTGGGTGATTGTTGACCGACTTACTAAGTCTACAATCTTCTTACCAATGAGTGAAACTGTGTGGAGTCTGTTAAGACCCCTTAGATCGTTATTAAGACTCATCTAGGATATAGTAACAATGATTGATAAACTTGCACAGCGGAATAATAACACAAGAGTCAAAGTTACTTCAAGGTTTTCTTTATTGACTATATCCCCATGATCAAATGATCCTTGGGGATAAATTAACTAATACATAAACTAACTAATACACACACGCTTTCTTTGGTGTGTCTAGACTCTCATTGGAGTGTTCTATGTTACACACACGTTTTTGGATATATAAAACAATATGCATGAACCTCCTTTTATAGCATAAGGAGTAAAGGCTTTACATGGAAACTATTAAAAGATATTAATGAGTAAATCAATTAAATATTCATCTTTATCTCTTCATCTTTATCTTTTTTTGACCAAATCTTTATTTTCTTCAACATCTTGTAGAATCCCACAATGACGACTTTGGTCCTTTTGTTTCCATCTTGTTTCATTCGTGTTTTGTCTTATCAACTCAAATATAATTCCAAACAATCTTCCCCTAGTTGATAATGACAAAACCAAATAAGCATGAACTTCCCCTGAAGTTAATATACGAATGAAACTTCCCCTTAATCCATGTTATACCACCAAGAATCTACAAGTTGCAAATCATTATTGAATCTTCTTCCCCTTTTTGTTATAATCAAGTAGGGGACTAAAGTATGCAACTTTGATCTTCACAACTATGAACCAATATTACACTTCTAATCCAAGTATTCCAATGACCCAAATTGCCCTCCATTACGCACCATAAAAAATGAACTTGAGCAGCAGAAACTTACACTAGCAGTAGTAACAAAGGCTAGCAGTAGTAAAAACCTTTACCTCGATGTAGCATATAAATGGTTAAACATTTTAACATTAAGCTTCCCCTAAAACCCATATGTTAACCATTTCTTGGATCTTCAATTCTGTAGGCTTTTTGTAATGATTATTGATGAAGAAAACTAAGTATAACAAACTTGATGCTGAAGTAGAACGGCCCAAACTTGTATCTTATATCTTGTACTATCCACGTGACGTCAAACTTATAAATAAATATGTGAAATATAAGTAGATCGCAACCTCTTGACAATTATCCTCATCTTCTATGAGACACCAGACCAAAGTGATAGCAAATGTGAGCTTTGAGCACCATAAGAAAAATCACACACCTTTGCTAGATTTGTCAAGTCTTCGTCACATCGTTTCTAAGCACGAACAAGTTACCTCTAAATGTTGTCAGCCATTTGAGATATGATAAGAACACAAACCCAAATAATTCCACTTCACCGTCAAATAAGTGATAATTAATCATCTTCGTAATCAATTCTTCAAATAATCCAAAAACGAGCCATTTTCTTCAATAATCAATTCTGTCCGAGATCCAAAAACGTGTGTGTCAACTGATATTTGTCAAAACTGACAGTACAAAAAACATCCTCTGTCCGATATCGATTAAACCTGGCAGTACTAAGTGCTTTCCAATAGCAGTAGTAATAAAAACAAGCAGTACAAACTGTTAACACAAAATTGCTTATAACAACACTTTTTCCTGTCGTAAAACTGTCACTAATTTCCATTTTTCTTCCTTCCATTATGTTAGTGACACTTTATCTGTTACTAAACTGTCACTAAAGTGTCACTAATTTGAATACTCCTTCCTCCCGTACTAATTAGTGATGCTTTAACTGTCGCTGATCTGTTGCTACTCTGTCACAAATTCTAGCAGTACTACTTTTTCTGTCACTAATATGTTCCTCCCATAGCTTTAGTGACACTTAATTCTGTCACAAATGTGTCACTAATTCTGAAGACCCATAGCGACATAAATAAGTTATCAAGTCCTTTGTTCACTATTTCTTCACAAGCATATGAACACAATCTCAAACACAGTTCCTAACATCAACACAAACTTGCTATCATTATCACTCGACAATTAAATCCCACAAACAAGAACCCATGAATGAAGAATCAAAATTGTGAAGATCCTGTATACGGGTATTCAGATAGGGTTTGTAGTTCTTGTTTCATTTTGTATCTAGTTAAACCGAATCAACAAAAGGTTTTGTACTTCTACACAGATGGATGATGATTTTCTTTTTCGTGTTTCTTTGATTCTTGACAGCATCAATAAGCGAACGAGCAGTACTAACATTCCACAAAGCAGCAGTAACATATACGTGGGCAATACTAATGTATAAAAACATTTAAATAACAAATGTATGTAACTTGTTAACATTAGCCCAACATCTAGCCCATGTCCATACGACGAGCAGAATTAACAATTCCTTTGGCAGCACTAAGTACTTACAAGCAGTACTAATAAAATAACTGACAGTATTAATCTTTTCCTTGATAGTATTAACACAAAATCATAAATCCCAAGCAGAAACACTCTCATGATCACAACATGTACATTAGTAAAATCGCCATTCGTTTTATAACACCTTTGTTGTGACACAAACCCTAACCAACATGTATTGATTCATAAACAAAAACATTTAATAAAACTTGTACCTTGTTTCACATAATCTGCTTGACATAAAGAACTAGGGTTTGTTCTCAAAAACCCTTTGACGAATTAGGGTTCCTGCAGCTTCATCATCATACCAAGAAACGATCAAATATACTGTTTACATGTATATGCCAGCCTTGCCAAAATCTTGTTACTACAAAACAACAAATAAAAACATGTGTTCCAGCAAGCCTTCATGTTGTCACTAACCAATCAACAACAATATTGATCTTGTATGGACGAATAAACACCATGAATAATAAGAGCTTCATAGAATCGACTCCATAAACCTTGTAGATCCTAGATCAAAAGCCACCAAGGCTCTGATACCAATTGAAAGATCGTTTATAGCTCAAGATTGATTAGATCTTATATATCTAGGATGAACAATAACAATGATTGATAACACGCAGCGGAATAATAAAGAACACAATCAAAGTTATCACAAGGTTTTCTTTATTGAACGTTTCCCTATTACCCCAACTATAATCTGGGGCTACACCAACTATCTATGTTGTACTATTTCAACTCTCATTATCGACTTGCTATCTAGACTATCTAGACTCTCAAGGAGAGCTCTATTTTTCTATTGATGATATTTTAAAACCTATGTCTATGACTCTTGAATATAGGGAGAATATCATGGATAAGAACAAACAATATATTTTAAACATTTAAGAATATCTTCTATATCTTTATCATTATAAGGAGATCTTCTGAAATCTTCATCTTTATCTTTATATTCTCCACCAGCTTGAAGAATTCTTTAATTACAAATTTAGTCCTTTTGTTTTATTGTTTTATTTATTTTGTCTCATCAAATCTAGAATCCCAACAAAACTTATCTTAATCCTCCAAAAACGTGGTAACCAACTTTTGTTTTCTTAATATAGAAAGTATCGGACGGGTTTCAAATCCTTGTATATACCACTTAAGATTTTTCATCCTCGACACTTTTTTCCTCCTTAATTGCCTCAGCTTAAACGTTCAAGTTTTAAATTTATTGTGATGACTAAAGTTTGAATCCTAGAGGTCTTATCAGTTCCTTTCGGCTTCAAGCGTTAGTTATAACATTCTCCTTTCCAGGGTGATAACGGATTCTATACCTATGATGACGTCACAATTACTAAGTTTTACGATAGTATGTCTACGTTTGAATGGGTGATTTATTAAATTCCTTAATGGCGAGCAACTTGACGGGGAATGTCCTAGGGTAACTAGTGTTGCGTTTTGACTTTTTAACATTAGGTTTGATGTAAGATGATGTAGACTTTATATAGTAAGTTGGCGTAACTGTTTACTTAGTTTTCTATGGTTAATAATTCAGTTTCACGTAATAAACACGTTTTATGAATACGCACACAAAATTTGGCTCTGCAAGAATATAAATTGAAAATTGATTTTTGGCAAGAGTTTTAAGGTGACTACTCTCAGCATGGCATAGTCATTTCTAAATTATATATAGGTGATCAGGCTATGTATATTTGAGGTCTAACGATGCGATGCTCATTTTTGTCAAAATAGTGTTTTGTATAAAGTAGTATCAAAATGGTTTACAGTGTGAGAAGATAATTCACAAGATAAGAAAACAAGATAGTTTATAAGAGGACAAAAAAATGATTTGTGAGATGGTTGCACGATAATTTATAAGATAATAGCTAAATAGCTCAAGATAGTAAAATAATTTATGCGATGGAAACAAAATAGTTTCATAAGGTAAAATTAAATAACATGTTAGTTTATTTTTTGATAGTAAAATAATTTTTCAACGATAATAAAATGGTTTATCATGTGATAGTAAAATGTTTTATAAGGTTATAATGATTTAGAGAGTGGTTTGCATGAATAAATGAAAATTTGAAGTAAAATTGATGAAATTTTCACGACTCATTAATTTGATAGATAATTTAAAATCATCCACGCCGTACAACGAACATGTAAAAGTAAGTATAACGCGAATTCCTTAAAGAAAATAGAGTCTATGATGGTTCCAACTTAGGTTTCACTAGGTAAGACGGGTCACAAGATGACGTAGGTGTTTCAACAGTATGAGGCGGGTGTTTAATTCGAAGTTACATGATAAGGTAACTAGTGGGGTCGGCGGCCTATGACAAGTTCCAATGTTATGTAAAATGGTATTGTGAAATCATAAAAGATTTAAAGACCATCGTGTCATTCACAATGTCCTGAGAAAAGTCCTAGTATTTATATAAATAACTCATATATAAATAAATGTAATATATATACGCAAGGGGAGGTAAGTATATATATAAGTCATGTAAGCAAGTAGTGTAACCAAGTAATGTAAGCAAGTAAGCAAGTAGTGTGTATGCAAATGAAAAAGTTTGATATGATGCAATGTTTGTAAAATTGGTTATAGTCTAGGTAAAATATGCAACCTAGTTCTCTATAACCTTGGCTCTGAATACCAATCTGTAACACCTCTAAATTGGGTCGCAGCGGAATAATGTTCGGGAGTGTTACTTCATAATACAATTGCACAAGATATGAGAGAACGACCTCTAAATGAGTCGTTTGAAAAGTAATCTTGTAAAATTTGGACTCTAATGCACATTAGTTATATCAAGTGTCCTATTCACCTGAGAAATACATGCTTAAAAGTGTCAACATAAAGTTGGTGAGTTCATAGGTTTATGTAAGTATAAATGTTAATCACAAAATTATATATATAAACTTACTGGGTTACAAGTCCTGTCCATACAAGACTTGCAACGTATAAATTTAAATATATAGGTTTTTAAAATGCATATAAACACAAACCACACAAAAATGCGTTTGTTAAGATGTTGGAGTCAAGGATTTATAAAGTATGTATGACCATTTCAATCCTTGTAATAGTCATAAAAATCTAGTATGAATTATCCAATGAGTGATTAAGACTATACTAAGTTCATGACACCGAAACCTTAACTACAGTTCATGTTGTTACGTGTAGTTACCATGTGGGTGCCTCTTCCTAAAGACATATTGGGTGCCTCTTCCTAAAGACCTATTGGGTGCCTCTTCCCAAAGACATATTGGGTGCCTCTTCCCAAAGACCTACTGGGTGCCTATTCCCAAAGACCTATTGGGTGCCTCTTCCCAAAGACATACTAGGTGTCTCTTCCCAAAGATATACTAGGTTAACGGTTACTCGGGCAATACATAAAAGATTAAAGTAATTGTATCTATGTAAAGGCAGTCAATGTATTTGTAAACGTTTAAAGTGCTTGTGTCCATAAGTGAAAACAAGTAATGTATCCCACCGCGAGATATGTAAATGGGTATGTAGCGAGTTTGTAATCGAGTTTGTAATTAGTATGTAAACAAGTTTGTAAATAAGTGTGTAAGCGATTTTGTAAACATGTGTAAATGAGTACGTAAACAAGTTATGAAATCAAGAATGTAAACCGGTAAGTAAACAAGTTGTAATGAGTTGAAATCCATAATGTAAACAAGTTTGTATACGAGCATGTTTCTCACCCCAAAAGTTATAAAGTACGTATAAAACGAGTAAAACATGGGGCTATAAACTCACCTTAAGTGAATGTATTGATTATAGCAAAATCAATAAAGTGAAACATAACAAATGATCTAGAATGCAACCTAATTATTTATAGGTTGTATAAGCGTAATGTATTTAAAATAAATACAACAATGTACATTATCAAGTTATATCACCATCTAATAGTTTTTGTTTAGTTTATAAGAGTTGAAACAATGCTTAAGTTACGTTTGCTATTTAATGTCCAAGTATATGTCTTCGAAACATTTTCTAGTAACCATAAAATTAATTATAGTCATTTCGCTTGGTTTAGTATTTTTATTATTTATAAAGTGTCACAATATATAGTTCAAGTGCTTTATAAAATAATATCTATAAGGTTTTAAACCGCGTATAAATATTATACAAGTAATGCTAAACTATTTCCTAAAGCTTTTATAGTCCAAACGAACCGACATTATTCATGTCAGGAAACAGTGCAAAATTTTGTATAAGAAGTTACCTAGTTTCCATGATGATTTTACTCATTTTTACACACCTTCGGGCTTAGAAAATCGTGATCTGATAGTAAAATATAATTTCGAGTAACATTGTAGTTTTATACTTAAGCAGGTTCAGATCCGAAAGCCCTCAAAATTGTATTTTAAAAACTGAACTGCTCGTGTTTAATTACCAAAAGCTGTCAAAGTTTTAATAGTAACCGGTTTCTTAATAAATTCATATCTCCTTCGTTTTTCATCCGTTTTTCGAGTTCTCTATATGTACGAAATCGTCTAGAGACGTACTATCTCATTTTTAACGTTTTAATTTGCCTAGAAAATCGTGCCAAAACAATAAATACAAACTATTTTTATAATTGTATATATATGTTTTACTTTGTGACCTTTAACATGTTTTTATTACTATAAGTCCAATAGTTTTTACCCCAACAAAATCTGTGTAAATAAAGTCCACTAATTTATAGTCCATCTAATTTACTTCCATTATATTCATAAATATGTCAAGAATAATTATTTATTCATAAAACTATATAAATAAATTTATAACAATTAATTCAACAACTTGTTAAATAATTTAACTAACACATGTAGGATACCAAATTAAATATTTTCTTGCATTCTAACATATTTGTAACACATTTTAACCATGTATATATATTTACTTGTTTATGTATGAGTCTTGCTTTTCTTGTAAAACTTTATAGAATATAAACTAAGTGGTGATTTAACTAAATAATCAAGATGTATAAAAATATGAAATTAAATTAAAAGTGTAGAGATTTGTATGAAGCTTGAATGGATGAAAAGATGAGATGAACACAATTTAAACCTATGCATACCCTTATGTTTGTTACTAATCCTANAACCCTTTAACACTTGTAATTTCCTTGCTAGAAGATCAAAAATAATGTTTCTTGTTTGTTCTTGCTATTTGGCCGGATGTGGAGAGCAAGTGAGAAAAGAAATTTGTTTGATTTTTTGCTTTGGTGCATAATGAGAAATCTTCTAGTCTTTTATATAAAACCAAAGTATGGTATTAAGCAATATTATACTCCCTCCGTCTCAAAATAAGTGTCCAGTTTGACTTTTCAGAGTCAACTGGTTTAACTTTGACATTAAATATATTTTTTTTGTTATATAATACTTAAAGATAATTATACCAATTAAAATATACTTAAAACCAAATCTATTCATATATTTTGCATCAAGTATTATATAACACACACAAAAATAGTTAAGGTCAAAGTTGAACCAGTTTGACTCTAAAAAGTCAAACTGAACACTTATTTTGAGACGAAGGTAGTAATACTTAAGGACAACTAGGATGGGAAGTGACTTAGGCATGCTTGTGCCGTGTGTTTAGAAGCAAAGGAAAGGAAAGAAAAATGTTGGGGCTTGCTTTCTTTTTATCTAATAGTTCATGTGCTTTTAAGATTAATTATATAAAAATCTAATAACACACATGTGTAAATAAGAAAGGGGGCTGGTTATGGTTGATGATATAGAAGTTTTTATGAAAATTTGAGTATTGAGTATAATTATGGCTATTTGTTGAAGTATAGATGGGTTTATGGGTTTACATGTATGCAAAAATGTAATTTATTGCGAAACGTAAACATTTTACGTAACGTATAAAAATAAAATATGAAAAGTTATAAATTATTTTTGTAAAAATAATATAACACTTATTTGACATAAACTTTTATTTGTTGAGGTCGGTATACGTTGAATGTTGATTTTTAGTTTACGTGATTTAATTAAACGGTTGAAAAAGGAAAAAAGTAACCGTGTAAAACTGAAAATAAATAGTTGAAAGTTTATTGGCGTAAATAACCTGAAAATACGGATTGTTACATATATCAATTAGCAATAAATGAAGAGTTTTTCTATCTTATGCCCTAGGGGCACATGATAAGAAGGACAAAAGTATATACAAAGTACATAGGGTCCCACAGAAAAGTACATAGAGGTCCACATTTTGTGGATTCTTGTATACTTTTTTGTGGGTCCCTGTGTACTTTTTACCTTTTTATCATGTGCCTCCAGAGCACAAGATAGAAAAACCCATAAATGAATAGTGTATCTCAATTTTTAGCTTCTAACCTTATATTTTTATACATTTTTAAATTTTAAATAATTATTTATATAAGTTATAACTAATATTAAACAATATTCAAATTCATATCAAATTATTAGAGTTTACATTATTATCGTAAAGTTTTTATATTAACCCGTTGCAACGCGCGAGTACTTAAAACCTTGTTCTAGAGCAAAGCAAACATGGACTTGGAATTGTTTCCGATAGTCAGGCTAGATTCCTAGAAATGGTTTTCTAGTTATAGGGTGAGCAGAAAAATAGAAAAAACTGAATAAACCGAAAACTGAAACCGAACTGAATAAAAAATAACCGAACTGAACTAATAACTTAATCGAATTTGCTAAAATGGAACCAAACTGAACTACAAATTCGATTTTCGGGTTGGATATGTGTTTGGTAATCTGAACCGAAAACCGAATATATATATATATATATATATATATATATATATATATATATATATA
>BQNB010047534.1:3560-25530 GCA_026074375.1 Tanacetum coccineum | reverse complement strand
ATTAGGGTTTTAAAATGAAAACGCGCGGGTTTTAAGCTCAAATTCTTTCATGACTTATCAAAGCACTTATTATAAGATTAATTAAGCTTATTAGAATAGATTATAACAATAGTTTACAAGTTTAGTTTATAGATTAAGTAAAAACATGAAATTAGGGTTTTGGGTGTACGGTTTTGGATCAAAATGGAAAATGAGTATGAATTGAGTTATAAAACTTTAACAAGAGTATATTTATAATTATATGAACATTATAAGAGTGTAGGAGCAGAATTAGAATCCTTAGAACCTGGGTTTGAGCTTATAGCTTAGAAACGGGTCAAAATCGGGACTTTTAGCTTTGTACGCCTAGAATAACGACTCCTGGGCTTTGTTTCTTGGTTTCTTTTGCTTCCTTTCTGAACTTGAGCCTTTTTAAGATCTCTTAGGATTTATTAGAGCAAATTATTTCTTCTATGTAAGGGTTATATAGGAGGAAGTGGGGGATGAAGAAAAATGAAGTGTTATGCTTCCTATTTATAGGTGAAATAATCTTGGTGACCAAGGTAAGCTTATGATCTGAGTTAGAACATGTTTAAGGGCTAGAGGGTGATGAGGAGAATCTATATGATGTGTTTTTTGAGCTAGAAAGTAGCTTTGTGGTGTTGGATGGTCCATGTGATGTCGCTGCTTAAACAAGAAGAAATAAGAGACCATGTGCAAATTTTAAACAATAAATGATGAAGATATTTGTTATAGAAGGTGTGTAAGCTGCTTAGGTATGAAGGAGGTGAGTCATGGAGGTGCTTGTTTGCAAAAAGATTAGTTAAAATGGGTCAAAATGAAAGAAACTAGGTTTCGGGTTCATTAGGGCTTATTTAGGGTTTTCAAGCTTGTAATTCATGTACATTTGATCAATAATGATGGATTAATGTTTGTAAGGATTGTATTAAGGATTAATAACAAGAATTGATAGGTGGTTCGGGTTTAAAATGGGCAAAAATGAGTAAACGGGTCCAAAGTTCCAATTAGGGCACAATTAGGGTTTCTTGGATTCAATTTGCATATAGTTGAAGTAAAATGATGAAATGATGATTGTATATGATTGAGAATGTTGTAAATTAAGTTATTACAACTTATTTGAGTATTGGTTTAGGTTTACAATGGATAAAAACGAAGAAACGGGTCATGGTTTAGTATTTTGCTCGGGTTAGGGTTTCTGACTTTTGTATTAGGGTTTTGAGTATAAAAAGATGTATAAAAGCTTATGAATAGAATATTTAGGGTTTACACATTGTATAATGAGTGTATTAGCTTGTACAAAAGTGGTGGTGAATAAATTGAAGCTAAAACAGAGGTAAAATGGTTATTTTGGATATCATGAATTAATGACTTGTATATTGTGCTTTGAAAGCTTGTACTTGACTTGGAGGGAGTTTATATTTCAAATGAAATGTTATATTACTTGTACATATGCTTTAGTAGCTTGTACATTCACTTTAGATGTTAATCTTCATGGAATTAGGGTTTAGAGGTATACGATAACGGTTTAAAGCCCGTTTTGATATAACGTTGCGAATGATACATTATAGGAATAATGTACTTTGTAATAAGGATATGATGATATTGAATTGACATATTATGATGTTTTCTTGACATATATGAAGAGATATTGACAATGCAAGTGACATATTATGATGTTTTCTTGACATATTATGATTGTCATAGATAGGTTGTGTGAGCTCGTCTACTTTAGTTATGTAAGTTACATGACATACTGAGATATTGACAATGCAAGTGATGTAATAAAGCGAAAAATTTCCCCGTATAATTGTGATAGTAGTAAAATAGGTTGATGAAAATTGTGGGTTGTTATAGTCTCCACCCCTTACAGAAATCTCATCCCGATATTTAATTGAAAGTTATAGTGAATAGATGTAGGTACTGGGCATAAATTTGATTTTTATATTAGGTTAATCAAGGTTACAAGTTCACGTGTGTGATGCATTTATAATTATGTTGTACACCATAATTATAATTACTTCCTTTCATACGTCTACTTATTTCCAATACTACACCTCTTGATGAAAGCCAACAAAATTTCTCCGGATTCTGATAGAACCTGGGTGGATGGAATACTTTGATTTATGAAACATGTGGGTTATGGGCCCACCATGCTTCTGCTGCGCCATTTTGATCGTAAAGAATCGCTATTCATTAACCTTTAAAAGTCAACATCGAATAAGAATGCTATCGCAAGTCTTTGTCAAAATTTTCATACCTAGTGGTATTGAAATCATTTGACATTGTATAGATTCTTGTGTGTTTCCCTTGTATTATGTTGCAGAATATAACATAGAATTTTTAGATTACAGATATCCGGAATGTTGTGATAGTGTCAAGAATGATTATGAATTTGTATAGAGTTGCTAATCACTTAGTGGAATAACAGATTTGAACATGAACAGTTGATGAAGGTACTGAAAGGTAATAATGATAATGAGTGAGGAATTTGTTTGTACAAACGGATTGAAGAAACTTGTTTGCTACGTATGTTATATAACTTAAGCCTACTTATTTATAATTTGTCACTACAAAGAAAGGTTCAACTCCTTGTAAATGAGAATTTATAAATTTCATAGTTCAGTGATTTATAAATTTTTTTCTTATTTCAAATGAAGAAGTGTCTCTAATTCATTTCAATAAGATGATCATAACTCGTCTTACCTAAGCAATAAAACTTAAGATGGTAAGATGTAGAATAGAAAAATGTATGTATCATGATATGGTTAGATATTTTGAGATATTGATTGTATTTGTGCGCCCTTATAATCGAGGATGAAAATTTATGTTGCAAAGGTATGAGGAGAGTATTCAGAGTTGAATATAATAGAATTAATGGAATTTAACAAATGATGACAAGTTTTGATACCATTAGATAACAAGATGTAACGGAATCATCACTTTATTTTTTCATGGATAACTTTACATATAAACTTTATATATGAAAAAGAGTTGATACTTATGCTAAGTATCTTGTAGTAGGATAAAAGTAACAAACGACAAGGATTGTAGCTTGATGATTGGGGTTTTCAGATTGATGAAGATTCTGATGAGAGTTGGATATCCTCGAGAGTTGTTTCTAGGTTAGAAATCCTAAAGTGAACAAAAGCAAGCTCATCTCTAAGTATGCTTTCTTGTGGCCCTGTTGTTTTTGCAGTACTTGGTCTGGTGACCTATCTTGTTGCAAACCTGACACTTGACACTGCAAGGTCCCGTGTGATGTAGTCTACATCTTTTACACAAGGGAAGGTTTCCAGTATATCTATAAGTTCTAAAGGTTTCTTGTCTTCTATTCTGCTGGTGGTGGTAATCATTGTTACGGTTGTTATTGTTATAGTTATTCTGATAGTTGTTGTTGATGATGTTTCCCTTATCCTCAAGCTTTCGTTTATGATCATTAGTTTCTTGTACATAATCATGCTTTATTATTTGATGCATTAATCTCTGGGCTATGTTGATGGCTTCCTCCAAAGTTTGAGGCTTCGAGGCAGTAACATTTCCTTCAATACTTCTGGGTAATCCATTGATGAAGACTTCCACGAGTTTCTCGGCATTTGGTACCATGTTTGGGCATAAGACGGCTAATTCTTGGAATCTCCTAATGTAAGTCTTAAGATCATTTCCTTTCACAACCAAGTTGTAAAATTCGTCTTCCATTTTCTTGACTTCAGTTCAAGGGCAATACTTAAGAGTCTTTTTAATTCGGTTCAGGTGATTCTATTGGCTTGTTCTATTCCGATAAGTTAGGCGTATGCATTCTACCAAGACAAGGCATCATCGGTTAGAGTACCAGTAGCAAATGTCACTCTGTCTTCCTCGGCACACTTGCTATGAGAAAATACTGATTCGGTACGTTCAAACCAGCGGATGAGGTCAATAGCTCCTTCCGTACCATTGAAGTAGAAAGGTTAACAGCTAATGAACTCTTTATAGTTCCCCGTTTTTTGCTTACAGTGAGTTCCGTAGGTCGTGTTCCTATTTGGGATTACTAGCACTTGCCATTGATGCAGCTTGTGCTCTTCAGGCGAGAAATGCCATCTTTAATTTGTTTCTGGATGGCCAGCTAATAGTTATGGCTGGTGTTCAGATGTTGAAGGTCCTTTTGGGAGGCTATTCTATCAACAGAGGATAACACCTTAGTAAGTAATGCTATCATAAGTTTGAAAAGTATAAAAGAGAATGTGAGCTTAAAAGCTTTTAAAGTTTAAATGCTTATTTTGGGATTTTAAGCACTTAGAAGTTCCTGCGTATGATTCATGGAGACGGAGATAATGATACAAATGATGGAGATAATGATGAAAAAAAGAAGATAAGTTGGAAACAATAAGGTACAAAACGGGATTGCCTTTATAAATAACTTGCCTTTTTACTGTACATAGTTAAGATTTGACAAGCGTTTTTATTATTACACACATCCCCATGGCTAAGTATAAATCTTTAACTAGTCTAAAAGTTTGTTGATTCTGTGCTGGTGGATGACATCCTAAAGTTCTCTGGAATTTGTTGGTGACTGAGATTGGATTTTCTTAATGATTTGTTCAAGATTGGAAATTCTATAGTGAGCAAAGGCAATCTTATCCTTTTGCCCTAACTGCTTCTTTTGAAGTTTGATAATCTGAGTACGGATTCTCTTAAGTTTGTCTATTAGTTCGTTACCCATCTCTTTGTATGATCTTTCTATCATTGTACGTCCTTTTTCCACTTTTTTGTCAATGCGGTTGAAGAGAGAGGACAAATTTAATCTAGTATTTCTAAATATCTATGACTTGTTTCTTCATGATGTTTCTCGATACATCTTATTTGACATTTTCCTATTTCAAATACTTGAGGTGGGGTAGGAAGTTTATAAATTGAGAAGGATGGTGATGATACCATATTACAAGTTTGATTTCGAGATGAATTAGTAACTAGTGAGAAAGAAGATGGCGAATGGATTTACTCTTTTGGTGGGTATAATCATTGCACTAAATAAACAAACCAATGTTCTAATCGGATTAATGATGGCTAATACAGTTTTCTATCATAAGGCTCGACCGCTCTTTTATCTTTTGTTAATTTTCTTGCGTGGGTTAAAGTGTCTTGAATTGATTGTAGTCACCAACCAAACTCGTGCCAGTCTCTCAGGTTGAAACCCCCCTTTTATCTGTTAGAATTAAGACTAGAACTAACATAGGATTAGCATAGGTTTGACTTAGATTAGAATTAACTTAGATTAGATAAACCAAAATATAAATAAATTGAGAGATTTAACCTCGCTTCAAGTGTTCGACAACCTACTTACCAAGAATCTACCACCGATCGGGTACACTACTCGTTAAAGTGTTTTTTTGGTTAAGTCGGTAAAATATAAATTTAAAACTTAAATCACATAAATATACACCACACAACGACACATCAACCCTTAAAACTCATTTTTGAGTTTTGTATTTATAGTGTCTGGAAGTCGGCTCGATACGGCGTATCCAAGGGATTGGATACGGCGTATTGGAGTTTCTTGGAGAAGGGATGTAACACCCCTATTTTTACAATATAGCAGCGGAAGCTAATCTGGGGTATTAGCTCATGGATACAACAATCATAAACATAGAAAACGACTTAAAAGAGATGTTTTTGGAAAATTTATTTATCGTTCATTATAATCAGAGTTTTTACAAAATATAGGTCCCACAATCTAAAACATAAAGTGTGAATGATAACAGTTCAGCCATCTTCAAGTCCCAGTCACTCCGCGCCGTAAGTTGCTCAATTACCTGAGATAAACATGCTAAAAAGCCAACACAAAGGTTGAGTGAAATTCATAGGTTTGATAAACAGTTTGAATACAAGTCATAGTGTAATAATTGTATAAACACAATTATTATAGAAAATGGTATTGTTATTATACACCCGTTATTAGTAATGATTGCAACGAATGCAATTATCATAGTAACAGTGTATTACTGCGTTATTGTCTTGTTTGGTCTGTTTGGTCTGATTGGTCTTGTCTGGTCTTGTTCCTTGTCTAAGCACATCGCACTAACACATTATCATCAAAAGTCAATTTAATGACTTGAAGAGCTCATAATATCAACATATTAACATCCAAAGTCAATTTAACGACTTGAAGTCAAATTTAACGACTTGTAGGATTTATGACACTAACACATTATCATCCAAAAGTCAATTTAACGACTTGAAGTCAAATTTAACGACTTGTAGGATTTATAATATTAACACATTAATATCCAAAGTCAATTTAACGACTTGAAGTCAAATTTAACGACTTGTAGGATAGATAACTTAGACAGCAATTGTAATGATATGTCAGGATAGCATGTAATTTGGAAAACACTTGTATTCATAATTTATAGCAGGTATCCCCCTCACGGGTTTATGAAAAGATTGAAATGCGAGGCTATGAATTCACTAAGTCTTTGAAAAGTAATCACATTGTTATAAGATAAACGAGTATGTAAAAGAGTTTGTAACAAGCATGTATCCCCCTCGCGGGTTTATAAAACATGTAAATAAGTAAAGGCGAGGTTATGAACTTCACCTGATAGGTAGATGCAATAAATATTTCAGAATGAAAGCTGACGACCTTATCACAATCTTAACCGGGGAAGGTTGATATAGCAAAATGATAGTAAACAGCCACGTCACGCAACCTGAATAAATATGTCAAGTCTTAGGAAGATTGTACTTTAGAACTTTGGTTTTAAGAGTTATGAGTTTGATTGGAAAGTTTGGAATTATTGTATCACCGTTCGGGCCATCATAATTCAGAAGTCATTCAGTAAACGTTTGAGGAGCTAGGGCACTTTAAATCATAAACCCAACAACTCAGTCAGAACGTAATACCAAGATGAAACCTCTTAATATGAAGCTCCCTAGTATTGTGGTACGATATAGCTTCCGGATGATCGGTTTTAAGCGTTTTATTCAATATCTGGAAATGTTAAGCACGACAAGCGTTAATTAAAGTTATGTCTTGTAATGTTTTGAATACATTTTTATTCTTTTTCAAAATGTTACATTTTAGACCCTTGAGTTTGAAAAGTGGCAAAATATACCCTTGGAGTTTGCACTTTTATGAGTTTGGTCCTTCAAGTTTAAAAGATATACCAAGTAAACCTTGTACTTTGGAAAGTGACATAATAGACCCCTGTAGTTATAATTTTGATAAAATGACATTTTTAGTCCTTTTAGTTATAAGTTTCCGAAAGTTACGATATATACCCCTTGCATGGATAATATTTACAAAACATGTCCAAATTGCCATGAAAGTTTAAAATAACGATTCATTAAGCTAGGAAGCAAAACGGGTCAAATTAGGGTTTTAAAATGAAAACGCGCGGGTTTTAAGCTCAAATTCTTTCATGACTTATCAAAGCACTTATTTTAATGTTAGTTAAGCTTATTGGGATAGATTATAACAATAGTTTACAAGTTTAGTTTATAGATTAAGCAAAAACATAAATAAGGGTTTTCGGGTTACGGTATTGTATCAAACAAAAATGAGCATGAATTCAGTTATGAAACTTTAACAAGAGTATATTTAGGATCATATGAATATTATAAGAGTGTAGAAGCAGAATTAGAACATCTAGAACCTGGGTTTGAGCTTAAAGCTTGGAAACGGGTCAAAATCAGGACTTTTAGCTTCGTACGCCTAGAATAACGACTCATGGGCTTCTTTTCTTGGTTTCTTTTGCTTCCTTAAGTTCTTGGACTTCTTAAGATCCTTTTAGAATTCAATATTGAGCAGAAGGCGATGCTTGCTATGATGGTTAAAAGAAGGAGGAAGCGGGGAATGAGGTAGCAATGAAAAGGTTTATGGTTCTATTTATAGGCGAAAGAACCCTAAAGGGCCAAGGTTTAGCTAATGACCTGAGCTAGACACATTGTAACATCTAGAGGTGATAAGGAAAGCTAGAGAGTGAAGTTGTTTAAGCTAGAACCTAGCTTTGATGTGTTGGACAGGGAGTTTATGTGCCACGACTTGGAAAGGAAAAAGAAAGGCGATGTGCCAATCTTGTGCTAAGATATCAATAGAGTGTGCTTGAAAGCTGGTTATAATACGAAGGAGGGCGTGCATGGAGTGCTTGTTTGCAATGAACAAGTTTTAAAAGGGTCATTTGCCAAGAAAAGGTTCACGGTACAATAGGGCTCATTAGGGTTTTTAAGCTTGCATTTTGTGTATACTTGAAGGATAATGATAGATATATGTTCACAAGACTTGTATTAAGGATTAATAACAAGAATTGATAGGTGGTTCGGGTTTAAAATGGGCAAAAACGAGTAAACGGGTCCAAAGTTCCAATTAGGGCACAATTAGGGTTTCTTGGATTCAATTTGCATATAGTTGAAGTAAAATGATGAAATGATGATTGTATATGATTATAGAATGTTAGTAAATGTGAGTTATTACAACTTAGTTTGAGTAATGGTTAGTTTACAATGTATAAAAACGAAGAAACGGGTCATGGTTTAGTATTTTGCTCGAGTTAGGGTTTCTGACTTTTGTATTAGGGTTTTGAGTGTAAAAATGTGTATGAAAGTTTATGAATAGAATAATTAGGGTTTACACATTGTATATTGAGTGTAGTAGCTTGTACAAAAGTGGTGGTGAAGAAATTGGAGGTAAAACGGAGGTAAAACGGCTATTTTAGAGATCATGCTTAATGATTTGTATATTGAGCTTATAAGGACTTGTACTTTGATTTGGAGGGAGTTTATATTTCAAATGAGATGTTATGTTACTTGTATATATGCTTTAGTAGCTTGTACATTCACTTTAGATATTAACCTTTCATGGAATTTAGGGTTTAGAGGTATATGATAACGGTTTAAAGCCCATTTTGATATAACGTTACGAATGGTACATTATAGGAATAATGTACTTTGTAATAAGGATATGATGATATTGACTTGACATATTGTGATGTTTGCTTGACATATATGAAGACATGATTGTCATAGATAGGTTGCGTGAGCTCGTCTACTTTAGTTATACAAATTACATTATATATTGAGATATTGACAATGCAAGTAATGTAATAAAGCGAAAAAAATTTCTCCGTATAATTGTGATCATAGTAAAATAGGTTTTGCATTTGATGAAAATTCTTGGGTTGTTATATATTTGTGGATTAAAAAAATCATGTTACTGTAGATGTGTGTCTATGCACTGTTCAATTGTGAGAGAACACTTTTAGTGTAAACATTATATAGTATAATGCCTGACTATTAAGATAAAAAAATATCTCTTGGATTGTAGCAAAACCAAGACTTATCCACTTTAAAAAAATTAAGATATGGTACAAGTCGCATAAGAAAATGGTACAAGTTGTATAACTTTAAAAGTACAATAGAATCTTTTTTTCTTGAAAAAGGTACAAGTCGCATAAAAAGTACATCTGAAGTCACATAACAAGTATACTTACACAAACGTACTTGCATCTTACACACTTGTACCATCAATGATTGGTGAATAGGGACACTTGTAAACATATTGGGAGGTTGCATAAGTTGTTTAAATCGCATAGGTCACGTGGAGCATTTTAAGAAAATTTCATTTTGAAGGGGAAAAAACAAAAGACCTCTGAATTTAGGGCATTTCAAGAATTGGCCCTAATTATTAACAAGTGAAAGTAACAAAAACTAAAAAACAACCAACTTACAAATCAATAAGTATAACAATCAATAAGACATTATATTATAACTATATATTAAAGGGGGGTATTTGAACCTATAACCATACTCGGTGGCATTAATTGCTTACATACATTTTCACTCACGCACCCACTTTCATCCTTGAGTCATATCTTCTTCCACCTACATCAATTTCATTTATTTGAGAACTCTTTCTCATTTGACGCGCCCACTTTATTTCTTGGGTCATATCTTTTCCACCTACAACCATTTCATTCATGCAGATCTCTTTCTTATTTCATTTGCTCTCATCTGATGTTGATGGAGTTATACATTGTTCTTGGTAACTTTTGTTATTATTTTTTTGGATGTTCATGCAATATTTATTTTAATGTTGACGGAGTTATATGAGTGGTTTTTTGTGTTTTCTATTTTTCCTGATGTTGTATTATCGGATGTTGTCGGTAATTTTTGTTATCGTGTTTTTAAAGAAATAATTTTTATAGGGGTTGATTTAGGGTTTTTTAAAGATAGTGTTATTTTAGGGGTTTGTATTCTGATTTAGGGGTTGTTATTAATTTTTATTGGGTTTCATTTGGGGATTTTTAGGAGGTAGTGTTGTTTTGGGGGTGGGTTTGCTTTTGGGGTTTTTTAAACATGATGTTATGTTCTGTTGTTTGATTTTGGGGTTTTTTTAACATGATGTTATGTTGTGTTGTTATTATTCTTTGCTTATTAGTTTATTTACACTTAGGTACAGGTTTTGGTGGGGGATTCCTAGATTGTGTTTGCAGCAACGTTGGGTTTCATTGTTAGCCACTTGATTGTGTTTGCAGGCTTGCCGATTCGAGCACGAGTATGATTGAAATAGTTCAGAGTTTGAGAATGGCCTTATCTTGGTGGGGTGTTTATTCTAACGCAACCATGGAGGCTTTTCCAGGTTTGTTTTGAGACATATCCAACTATTTTAATAAGGTGGATGTCATGGTATCGATTATGGAAATTTTTTAGGCGCTGTAGATCGTGTTGCTGTTAGTGTATGTTATAGCCAGAATGGGTGAAAGCTGCTGTATCTTGGCGGCATCACAAACTAGATTCGGCTGCAGCCATGACGGGTTGGGCATGACCTTTTATCCGATTCCATCACATTGCAAATCTAAGCCAACCGTTTTTCACGTTGTGATAGAATGGGAATGCTGAAGTAGATAACTGGTAGAAAAACCGACCCTGTATTAAGTTCTAAGTAAATGATATGCAACATTGAGAAGATATGAGCATTTATCTAACAAACGCGAGTCTTGCAGGCAATCACTTACCTTGTGTTTGGAGCCATTTTGGTTTGATTCTATGTGGTTGTGTGAAATTGACCCTTATTTCTTGGCTGGTAAAGCTTGATATGTTGTGCAATCAACCATGGTGATTTTTATTTATCTCGCAACCAGACGATCTGACTAGCATGGCTTTAGAATGGCTTGACGGGACAATCGTTTTAATTTGTGTTTACAGCCACTATAAGTTCACTTTATTTTTGCTATTCTTAATCACTTATCAATGCTAGAAACATCACCCATGATATTCTACGTACCGATAAGTTATCAATCTAAAAGTTTATCGAAACATATAGCTTTTTTGTATTGGTGTGTTTACCATCCATGTTTTTATATTATGATGTTTTTGAATGTTGTTTATAAACTTTTATAAATTGTTTGTTAAATGTATTTTTGTTAAGTCTTGTTAATAATTTCCTTAGGATCGTGTGCTTTTTATTTTTTTGTACGTGTGTTAGTGCTGATTTTATTGTGTCGCGATGTTGATTGGCTTTTGCTAATGTAGGTTTCTTAAGATTTTGGTATGCGTGTTGTTGATGTTCATTGAGTTTTGCATTGCTGATGTTGATTGCCTTTTGCTAATGTAACTATATTCAGAATGTGGTTGTTGTTGACTGGGTTTGCTGATGTGAGCTTAGTCTTAGGATGTCGTGTTGCTTTGTTTTTATTTTTTAAATGCTTGTTTATAAAACTTTTATCAATTGTTGTTAAATATTTCTTTTGTAAGTCTTTGTTAATATTGCCTTATGACCGTGTTGCTTTATTTTTTGTATACAAAAATATTTGTGGTTGTTGATTTAGTTTTGCGTGTGACGAGTTTTGATTGCCTTTGCTAATGTAGTTTTTTTGTAGATTTTGGTATGGCATGTTGTTGAATGTTCATTGAGTTTTGCATTGCTGATGTTTGATTGCCTTTACTGATGGAACTTTATTCATAATGGGGTTGATGTTGACTGGGTTTTGCTGATGTAGCTTAGTTTTATGATGTTCGTAGCGAGTGTTTTTATTAAGTAGGTCTAGTTGGTTTGTGCTATTCAGTTATTTGTGCCAAAATATGTTCGACGTGAATATCAACTCCAGACTGTCCAAACGCAATAAAAAAGATCAAGGGAAACTGCATTTTTGTTGACTGTTTGTAATATATGTGTTGGGTATTTTTTGTCTACTGTTGTTGACACGGATTGTTCCAGTTTATTGAGTTTGCATTGCGGATGTTGACTGCCTATTGCTGATGGGAAGTTATTCAAATGTGGTTATTGTTTCTGGGTTTTGCTGATGTAAGTTTAGTTTAGGATGTCAAGCCTTAGTTTAAGATGTCGGGGCAAATGTATTCTTAGTTACACCAACTGCTGTGTATTCATGTTTTTCCAGGCTAAAATGTGACGTGCTTAAATACCGCTCCCTTTAATATATGTTATAGTTATAATTTTTGGCGAGGACGATGTCTTTTGTTTCTTGAAATTTTAAGCGGTGGCATATCAGCTGGTCTAATATATGTATAAATGAAACAATAATGAGAAAGAAATTAGGCGCGTGAGTGAAAATGTATGTCAGCAATTAATGTTGTCGAGAGTGGCAAGGGTTCGAAATACCACCCTTTAATATCACCCTTTGATTAAAGTTGTGATTGTTCGCGTCTTGGCTGGGTGATGTATGTTTCCACGCTTCAAATTTATAATACTAGAAAATACCGATTTTTACTAAAAACACAACACTTGGAGTAAACCTGTTTGTGTATAGTAAAGCTTTAGTAATCCATGTCGTTCCGTCAAAGGAATTGAAGTTTTCAAAGTTGTAATAAAGGGCTAAGGTTAATAAAGATTTTTTTTTCCACGGATCAAATTAACCAAAATCTGCATAATCGAATGTTGTAAAGAAAAGTGATTAAAAGATGAAATCAATCAAAGGATTAAGGTATGTTTTGATTAGGCAATGATCACCAAGACAATGAAGTGTTTAGTGATAGGTTTATAAGCTTAGAAAATAGAGTTATCACAAGTTTATAAATCCTTTCAAGCATTTAAATATAACTAGTGATTATATCGATTAAAAACAACAAATCCTTCAGCCTTTATTAAGATTATTATAACTAATATATTACATGAAAGATTAAACACGTATATAAAAGAACCCTTCGCCTATATTCTGTAGTACAAAATATGTTTTACCAAATCCAATAAAACGACATATCTAAAACGCTCCAATTAAAGATCACATAATGCCCCAAAAACAAACATAAAACAACTATTCATTGTTCAATAATCATAACAACCATATTAAAATGATAAACTCATAATAGTTTCAATCATAAATATAAATAAAGAATGTTATCAACGATTCGTAAACGAAGAAAAATGTATGAGAACAAAAGATCGAATAACCAAGTATTCGACTAAAATAAAACCAATACAACATCAACCTAATGATTCCAATATCAACTACACCCTATACTTCGTAACAAACAAAATATATCACAAACTCCCTGGAAATTCAGCGACACAACAATTGTAGTATGGAAAAGGGGTGTTTGGCATTGTTTTATATTGAGTACTTTAAAGAAATTATAGTTGATTCTCTAAGTATATAGGTTGTTAGGTTCTGGAAATGGATGAATGAGGTATGAGGATGGTGGTGAATCTCTGGAAAACGTGGTTGAGAGTGGTGGTAGACGATGGTGGTGATGGTAGTTGAAGAGATGTTTGATCCATGGTTGTCAACAAATCACCCAAAACACCTTTCGATAGTGTTGTAAACGAACTTGGGGTTTGTGTGTGAGAATGTGTGAAATGAGGGAGCCAAGGAGGGTATTTATAGGCTTTTCGAGGGCCAAATTATGCCGCACAAACTCATTCGTGCGCCTCACTTCGGGAGTTAATGCACTTAGCATTTAATTGCCTTTAATTTTTTCACAGACTGAAAAGTGCGCCGCACTTTGGGTAAAACCGCCACACTTTTTTTACTTTCACCACTTGTCCTTTTTCAAGGTTTTAGATAATTGAATTCTCTACGCGTGGCCGCTTAAACCAACTAAAACGGAGTTCGTATGACCGAGTTATGGCCAAAAAGTGAACAGGTGTCGGGAGATCATTAACTTGAGTTATTTCTTAGTTTAAGCTTCAATTATTCGTGTAATCTTCCGTTTTCTTCCACGACACATATCATGAACCTATAATAGCAAATATAGTCGATTAAGTATCAAAAGTTCATGAGAAATGATAAAATAAATGCAAATAACGCCACCAAAAACATGTATAATTTAGGCGTTATCAAATCCCTCCACACTTAGCTATTGCTTGCCCTCAAGAAATTAAAGCGAGAAAACAAGATCATTTATCGTGACGTGGAGAAAAAAAATCATTTTCGCATTAACAAGTGTTTACCAGTTTTATAACTTTTCAGGCATAGACATATAACAGAGCACCTCACATAGGGAAATGTTTGTTTTTTAATTCACACGAGTCACTCAGATAGGGTTTATATTTTCTGTAAAGCCACTCAATTGCACAGACATAATCTAGGTCGCTACCATATGCTTGTAATAGACACATAAATATGCATGTTGCGGCGTGAGCACCTAGACAGAAATCTCAAAGAGGAAAAACGTAATAATGATGAGGGTGAACAACATAAACTTGATTTCATGTGCCAGAAGTTTGCCTTATACTTTGAACTTTTATTATTATTTTCTTTTCTCTTTTTTTCTCTTTTTTTCATTCAAGATACTGCGATAACTAAGGCTGGCATATTTTTCTTGCTCTAGGGATATTTGGTGCGTTGTAGTGGTTATTCGGTTCGTCGTGTAGAGGTTATTTGGTTCGCTGTGTAGAGGTTATTTGGTTCGTTGAGTAGAGATTGTTTGTGCGTTGTGTGGAGATTATCTGTGCGGTTACCGTCATCTGTCGAGGTGAGTTCTTGTAGCCCCACTTTTTAAATCTTTTTCGTTGGGGGAAAATGATACTCAAATGTGTTTTAAACTGTTTTCTTGAACTGTGCGAAATGTGGTTTTGTTTTTGGGACAATTATGTGCTTATGACTGCTATGTGAATATTATGTGGTATGATTGTTCTTGCATGCATCGAGGTGCATGCCAAGGTGTGATTAGCAAGGATTTGCTATGTTTGTGAAAGGTTTCCCTATGTAAATGCTCCAGTACTGGTAGGCTTTCTAGGTGCGTATAACCTCGGGGTCCCCCAAGAGCGTTGGTACACGCTGGTGATAAGACTAGCGGGGATGCTAGGTCTTGGTACATGATTAGCGGGGATGCTAAGTCATGGGTTTGATTGTATTTGCATAAATTCACTGTCATATTGCACAATTGTCCGACTGTTTGAGGTATTGGCATAGCGACTGGGTTTCCTTCAAACCTACGAGCTCACCAACATTACTGTTGACGTTTTCAAGTATCATTTTCAGGTGTGTTTTGTTAAAGGTAAATGGATGGTTTTGGAGATTAAAGATGTGCACCCTTAGGGATTTGGGATTTAAGACTGAGGTCTTACATATCAAGATTGAAACATGAAATCTTTGTAATTAAATTTTTGTAAACTTCGGAAGGTATTATCTTGTTTCTTGTGCAATGTGAATCATTATGTCGCATTTCTATGTTTTCGTCGCTGACGAGGTGTGACACTCGATTCCTTAGATCACCACATACATTAAATTAATATATATATATATATATATATATATATATATATATATATATATATATGCTGTAACATAAAAAAATAACATAAATTTTATTAACTAACATATTACAACATACCATAACATTCCTTCTGCTTCTATTCGTGATCTCAGGTTATATACTAATATTCTCAACCGAATTAGCACCCTCGTCATCTTCGTCCCTTATTTGGAAACCACAACATGTGAAAGAGAGCGGGAGAAGAGCTGATACAAGAGAGTTCAAAGAAGCAAAAGGTGGATGATGACAAAAAAACAACAGAGCTTAAACAACGTATGGAAATCATTCTAGATGAAGAAGAGGTAACAATTGATGCTATTCCTTTGGTTGTTAAGTCTCTAAGGATTGTTGACTGGAAGATCCATAAAAAAGGAAAGAAAAGCTATTATCAAATAATAAGAGCTGATGGAAAGTCTCAAATGTACATGATCTTTAGTCAAATGATTAAAAGTTTTGACACGGAAGATTTGGAAGACTTGTACAAGTTGGGAAAAGATAGATATGGATCAACAAGACTAGTGGAAAGCATAGATTATCTGTTATGGAATGATATGAAAATAATGTTTGAACCACATGTAGAAGATGAAGTATGGTAGTTGCAAAATAGATACAAAGTGTTTAGAATCGAAAGTTGTATGACTCCCGTGGAGTACATTTCTTTAGGATGCAACATATGCAGATTTACATGTTGGTAGAGAAGAAGTATCCTCTTACACCACCTACACTTTCAATGATGTTAGAAAAGAAGCTTCAAATTGATTATGAAAGTGAAATGGCTTATCAGCTTCTTAAATTCATCGTGAAATAGCTTAAGAAGTAAAGAAGTGCTTGGAAGCATCCTCCTGGTGTTGATGAAGCTTTAAATGAAGAATCTTGATGATTTTGAAGAAGAATATCAAGTTTAGGGGAAGATTGTTGGGATTAAAAGTCTTCTTGATGTTGTTAGAATTACTGCTGCTTAAGTTTATGTTAATACTGCTAAAGAATTACTACTGCTCAAGAAAATATTCTAAGTAGTTAGTACTGCTAGTGTTAAGTTAGTACTGCTAGTGTTAAGTTAGTACTACTAGTGTAAGTTAATACTGTTTGTTAGTACTGCTTACTTGATATGTATTAGTTATTTATAGAAAAGATTTTATATACTTAGGAAAGTATTGTAAGCCGAGTAGGACTCATTGGTGTAAAAAATAAGGTCCTAGGGTATAGAGTTTGATATGTTTTTTTATCTTTTATAGGTTCAAGGTCTTTGTAGCCCTAATACTTTGAGAGTATTCGTATTATTATTATTAATAATATTAGAGCTTATTTGTTTTGAATTACTGTTTCATTAAGAATTCTTCTTAATATTAAAGATTAGATTCCGCATAATCTTTAATACATTCAAACAAAGCTTTTACTATAGTTGTGTTAGATTTATCTAATATATCTAAACCTTAAACAAGCATAAGGAATTCGATCTATTGAAGTGGGATCAACAACTTATTAATATAATCATGTACTACGAGCTAATTAAGTAAATTACATGGAGTGACCGATACATTTCTAGAGTCCTAACAATCTCCCCCTAAGGGAGGTTACTCTAGATTACAAATATCTTAAGCTTAGCATTCTATGAACATTCTTCAATCTTGCTTGTAGTCTTGAATCTTGATCTTTGTCTTAAATCTTTATGTAGTGTTTTTTGATCATTAATCTTGAGCTTGTTCCTTCATGGTTGACTTGCTTGTGATCTTGAGCTTCTTTGAGATCATCGTCCATACAACATCTCTTAATTATCTTGAAATCTTTCGCCATCTTATGATCTTGTGTCTTTGGACCAACATGCTCATACTTTTCTTCATCTTGAAAGCTCTTTAACAATCTTCCTTGACAATCTTTAACTTCAACACATAATGAGTTTAAGGAAGACGTTGTACAACAAAGTAGCGAAAGTATTTAGAAGCATGTACTTGCGCTTTCATCATGTCTTTACATTTGTCGATCAAGCATGAGCATCTGGCTATGGATTCGACTCTGCTAAAATGAGATAATGCCACCATTAGATAAACCTGCATGTTTTGGTTAGTAATAAAGCACAGTGTATGGACGAATATGGCTTTGTTATTCATCGAAATAAGGTAACATTAACTTCCGGTTCCATGAGGACTAACCTGTGATTAGGTAGGTTCAAACTTAAGAAGAACCTCCATGACAGGATTTCCAACTTGTAATATTAGCTTTCCTTAGTGTAGAAGCATTAGGATCACCATACTTTAGCATGTTCTTATTATCGGAACGCCTCAAAGCAGACTACATGATAAGAAGGAATCAATTAGTTATTATCTTATCGATTGAGTAGTCAATTTGTGTTTAGTCTTCTCTTGCCTAGATACCCTTTTGAGGCTGCCCATGGACATGAGTTTGACCTCTTAGAACAATAAAGTTCTTAGAAGTCTGAAGAAAAATGGTTTGAAAATCAATTGATGTGTTAAGAAGAAAGTGTTTTATAACACATCGAGAGTTTTATTTAATTAGAAACCATTAACCGTCAATTCTTTTACTAGAATGAATTGATATCCAGTTGACACAAGTTTGACCCATATAGGATCTCACAAGTCACCTTCTCCAGTACTTGTTTGATGTTGGCACTGGCAGGATTTCCATCGTCACTGTAATACATAGAAGTATCACTCTGATGTTCTGACAAGATCACAAGGATAATACGTAGGACTCTTATAGTTCACTTGTGTATGAAGAACAAGTGTAATATGGAATAGTGTCCTAAGGAGATTTATGGATGATCTCTTGTAGCTCTAGACTCAATTAAGTGCATTTTGGTTTTAGTGATCGAAGGTTGGAGCTGACTGCCACCTTTTTAATATCAACTAACTTGAAGTGAGAAAGTCAATAGATTACGTGTTTATCTCTGTGGGAAATGAAACAAGAATCTTTTAAGAGGTCTTGAGTGGCTAAGGAGGATTGTGCATTGCATCACTGGGTCCATGATGGCTATCTTCAATACCAAACATCATCTAAGTGATTTTGATAGCATATGTATTGACCCGGTTTCTGCCTAAGTGTTTGGAGGGCTTCTTTCTTTTCACCCTTTATCATAACATTTCCTTTTCATTCTTCGACCCCTTCAATGTTTACCAGACGTCATTACTAGCACCTTGTTGTGATTGTTCCAATGCTAACTCATGCCTTAGTCAAAATTATCCCCATATTATTATTCAACTCCATCTTTCCTAAGGACTTCTAATTCTAACTATTGGAATGTCCTTGGGTAGATCCCTCCAGTTTCGGTTGGATCACAAGACTTAAACCTAACCCTATCACCTTATAACTTTATTGCCTTTGTGAATTAGTAGGTTGTTGGTTTTAATGATTGTAACCTTAAAACCATTTGAAAAATAATCAAAGTACTTGTGATATAAATCAAAAGGTTTGGTACTTTGATAGTTTCCTTTTTGAGAAATGCTCCCCCACACACGTGCATCGAGATTCGAAAGAGTTTTGCATAAGGAGGAAAGAGTTATGCACTTGATTCAAAGATGATCACATTACATTTTAGTCTAATTTTCTCCCCCTAAAAAATAGCATACCATATGCTGTTTTTGATATCAAAGGAGTAAAATGGCTATTTGAGATTTGAAAACACATGGGAGAAAATGTTGATAGCCTGATTTTCTTAGAACATTTTCCTTATCCCCCCTCAATTATTGAGGACCTAGTGTAGTGTTGAGTACACAATTTTGAAAATATTGAATTTATTAAAAAATTCTTGAAAAATTGTACTTGAACACTATATATTTATGAAGTTGCACTACATGTGTACAAGATGATTTATAAGACATGGCCTGAAACTTACAACACTGAGAGCGACCGATATTGTAACTCTGTCCGAAGCAGCAATCTATGGTCAATCTTGTCATTCTCCTCTTAAAAGCATTCTTAGCTTCCCCGGAACCATCAATCCGTTCGTGAGTAGATTTAGAGCGTTCTTTAGGATAGAGATGATATAAATTGTAACATCAAAGTCAACTAAGTCCCGAATGTAGACAATTAAACCCTCTAAATAGCCGAAATGATAGTAACAAAATCAACTAAGACTTGGATGTACACATTTCTTCCTGTAGGATACTGACTATCTAAAGGAATCATCATGTCTATGTGAACCTCTTTTATCAAATTTTGCTACTTCTTCGATAATAAGCTTAGTGATTAACCGGTCGGGGAAACATTAATTGAATCAGAAACATATCTTTAACTTTAAGGCATCAAAAATTACGTAGTTATTTCCAAACAATCCTAAGCCTTTTAAAACTATGTGGTGTTGGCAATATTGGTCGAATGTAGTTCTAAGCCTAAGCCACTAAACTTTAAGAATATATTTAAACCCTTAAAGTTATTAACTTATGACAACTTAAGCTCTCGGAGTTAAAAACATTTTCCGTATAATTTCCATAACATGTTGAAGATCATTTTGAAAAGATTATTTGATAACACTTTCTCACCCTCAAATAATGACCCATTTTCTATTTAAAGAGTTGTAGTCATTGTTTGAGTGGTCGAATTATCTTTGAAAATCTTTTTTTGATTGAGAAACAACTGATTCTGATTTTTATAATAGAACACTTTTTCAAATTGATTAACCCGGACATGATTTTTGAAAATCAATATTTATTAGGAAAATTGTTCGGGTTATAGAAGATTTCTCTTCTTTTTAAAAATAAATGCACTGACACGTACACTTATTGTAACGAGAAAGCACGGGTTGTGTAGCAAAATATACACAAGCCTTTGCATGAACGTAAAGTAGTTCAATGCCCGAGAAAATGAATTTCCCGTTGAGAGGTCAAGTTATCTTTTTGATGATATACTTGCCTTTAAGATGATGACCGGGTTGCAGTCTGAAATAACTACAAGCCAATGACATGTTTTGAAAAACATTTTAAACTTCTGCTCGAACTTTATTTACAACCACGTGTCATTGTTGAATGACATTTCTAAGGCCGTAAATATTATCGATTCTGGAAGACATGTCAAGAAAACATATTTTTTAAAAATTTCATTTTTCTAATTTTGTATTTAATTTTTTGGTTTTATATTTTTTCATTTTGTTTTATAAATCTTTTCTAAAAATGGAAATTATTTTTGGATTTTTGATTTAATTATATACATAGGATACATGAAGAGTTTTCACCATTATTCTTCCTCTTCATCTGCAAGACGTTTGACAAAGTAGAGTTCAACCAGACCGTTTTCCACTAAATGGTATCGGATGTCCATATGCATCAAAGTAGCACCATATGGCATGGATTTGTAGTTGACTTCTTGTCAAAACAGGTCAAGAAGGATTGCCAATGACATTGCCAATGGGTGATCCTTTGACCAATTTCTGAGATTATCAAATGATTGGTTGAGTTGATGCAAATTTGATGGAATGACATCCCTTGAAGATGATTCTTCAGAACTCAGGTCTGGAATTAGATTATGAATGAGGGGTTCATTATCAAATTATGCATTTTGAATTCCTTAAATTTGTTCTTCAACACCTTGATGAATGACTGGAGCTTGAATTTCATGAGTTGTTGATGAAGTACTAACAAATGGTGCATCTTGATCAATTGTGGTTAATGAAGGTCTACCGGTTGTATCAGCAGGTAATGGTGCAGCAACAGGAAGCACTGAAGAGACAACACTTGATGGAGGATTAAAGTACTCATCAAACAATGTGATGAGGTGTCATTTTATACACTTTTTCGGGATCATTTAACCCTCTAAATCATGCAAATATACCCAGATTATGTGCTTAATCTTTTGTTTTCAGGTTTTTAGCACTTGAATGGCATTTGGATGAAATATACGTGACTTGGGCTCATTTGGTGAAGAAACGGACAAGATTACAGACTTACACCAACTATCTTGAAGAAAATCCAAATAGTGGCTGGAGACGGCGTCACAACTCCTTGCGATGGCGTCAGAAGATTCAAGGCAACGGCGTCAGGATTCTCTCGACGGCATTAGGATTCTCACGACGGCGTCAGAACGAAGCCGACCTAAAGAAACCCTAGAAGATTCAAGATAAAGATGATCATTCAACGTGCGCGTGAAGTACCTGATATTGTTTTGATCATAACTCCTTCATACGAACTCGGATTCTGACGAATCAACAGCCCACGCGATCGCAGCGAGAAAATATATTGATAAAATATAATGACTAAAAACATTAATAATATTTTTTCACATCTTTACGTTCTGATAATCACAAAATATAAAAACGTTCAACGTAAAATTAAAC
>BQNB010047533.1:4302-24107 GCA_026074375.1 Tanacetum coccineum | reverse complement strand
CCTCTCTTCTAGTATGTTATAAGATTAATATACACCGCTTAATGGCAATTTATACACTAGTAGTCCACTTTTCCAACTATCCAATGGAATCAGAACGTTACTTGTTGAATTATCTAGGTCACCTGCTAGTCAACACGATCAATAAACCATTGGCAATATCCAATTAACTAGTTAAGCCCGAAGTGTATCCTAGACACGGATTTAGAAGGACAATATTTGTGTAACTATAATTCTAGATGTATAAATTACTATATGGAGAGCTATCCCGGACTCTAGATCTACTTGGTCCGCTTCACTAGATCTAGTTGAATGATAGGTCGCATACAAAAGCGCGTAAACAAGTATTATTTGATAAACATAAACAAGCATACAACGATAAATTAAGAAATCGAGATAAATGAATACCAAACATTCAAATTTTCATAATAATGGCTAATACCCGAATGTATTAGCCTTCAAACGTCATAATAAATACAAAAGCAATTATTTAGCCAAGGTAAACTAACCGAGTTAACAAATGATACCAAAAACTAAATGATTACTATAGTATATGGAATTACACGATGTCTTCTATGGAATTTATAACGTTGCTCGACCTCTTCTGCTCTTTTTCTCCTCTAAAAATTGACTTTTATGGTTTAGGTATCGAGAATATGATTTAGCACACTGAAAACTCGTTTTTGAGTTTTCTATTTATAAGGTCTGGAAGTCGGTTGGATACGGCGTATCCAAGTGTTGGATACGGCGTATTGGGGATTTCTTGGAGTAGGGACCACGCTTGATATCTTCCAGAATATTACATTGATTCCATACATTGAATATGGCGTATTGAGTCTCTCTGGATACGACGTATTGAGCTTATTCCTCTATGGTCTTTGGTGAGTGCAGGCACGGATACACCGTATCTTCCTTGATGGATACGGCGTATTGGTATTCAGAATAGTAATCTTCAAAATATCTTCATTTAAGCTCCAGAATGCGCGCCTTTTGATATCTTTCACCAATTACTCCATAATTACTGCAATTCTTAAATATAAACGATTAAGTAACAATTCTTTGTAATAACTATACAAAATGGGTTAATAACATGGGATAAATGATGCTATAAAATAGATGTTATTTGATGTCATCAATTGAGAAGATCTATCCACTTACAAATCACACACTACATCAGATGTTCAATGATGTGAAGCTTCAAGTTAATTATGAGTATGAAATGGCATTTAAGCTTCATAGATTGGTCAAGAAACAGCTTAAGGAAGGCTATGTATCTGAATGAAGTGTTTGGAAGCATCCTCCTAGTGATTATGAAGCTTTTAATGAAGAAACTTGATGATTTTGAAGATAAATATCAAGTTTAGGGGATGATTGTTGGGATTACAAGACTTATTGATGTTCTTGAAGTTATTGCTGCTAAAGTTTGTGTTACTGCTGCTAAGCAAAAGTTAGTGATGTTCATTAACTTTAATGAAAAATATACTAAGTAGTTAGTGCTGCTAGTATAAAGTTAGTACTGCTAGTTCACAGTTACTATTGTTAGTATATATTAGTACTGCTAGTATATATTAGTACTGCTAGTGTAAAGTTAGTACTGCTGGTGAAGATTGAAAAAAATATTCTAAATAGTTACTACTGCTTGTACATAGTTACTGTTGCTGGTGTATAAGTTACTACTGCTGGTGCTAAGTTAATGCTGCTAGTACAAAAGTTACAACTGCTCAAAGATTAAGACTGCTGAAAGAGTTTCTACTATCAAAAGAGAATGGATAAAGATAGAAGAAAGGATAAAGAATGATTGGAGATCAAGATTACTTACGTGATAAGTATTAGTTATTTATAGAATAGATCATAGAGAATATTTAAAGTTTTAGGAATATATTGTAAATCGACTAGGACTCCTTGGTGTATAAAAGGAGGTCCTAGGGCATAGAGTTTGCTATCTAGAAATCTTGTGTTTTGATATCGTTATAGCTTTAAGGTTTTGTAACCCTAATACTAGGAGAGTATTCGTATTATTTGTAATAATAATATTGGAGCTTTTATTGTTGAATTATATTGTCTTGTGTTACTGTTCCATTAAGAATTCTTCTAATATTAAAGATTAGATTCTACATAATCTTTAATACATTAACAAAGTTTCTACTATAGTTATGTTAGATTTATCTAATATAACTAAACCCTAAACAAGCTTAAGGAATTTGATCTATTGAAGTGGGATCCAACAAGAGGTA
Organism: Tanacetum coccineum; assembly: GCA_026074375.1. Classification (NCBI taxonomy): domain Eukaryota; kingdom Viridiplantae; phylum Streptophyta; class Magnoliopsida; order Asterales; family Asteraceae; genus Tanacetum; species Tanacetum coccineum. Next base: position 21,876 of record BQNB010047533.1, on the reverse strand, counting down.
TCCTACATCCAGGGACAACAAAGTTTAGCACACATATTGAAAACAAACCCTAAACATTCCCCATAACTTCATAAACCCTAGATATCTTTTTACCAACTCATAACTTCCAAATGGCAGTTATCAAATTGTCAAAGATAAAAGTGAAAAATTCTCAAATCATATAATCCACCACACCTATCATAACTCATTTTCTCATAAACACAAATCAAACTCACCAAAAACACACACACCCATAATCCAAAACAAATCAAATCATCAAAACCCTAATAACATCAAATGGCAAGCCAAGAACAACCCTTTGTTGCTGCTAAACAAGTAGGCTTCAATCTTGAATATATCATCATCTACACAAATAATGAGGTTGCTCTTCTATACCCAGAACACAATAATAAGGATCACTTCAAATGTGTTTCTGATTTTATTTCCAAATGTTGCCTTAGAAAACCATTTACCAGATCTCCAAACATGTATAAGGAATACCTAGTTGAGTTTTGGTACTCAGCTAAAGCTTTTGACAACTCTAATGTTTCCTTCTCAACCCCCACTGGTGGTATCTATGGCGAAGTAGGGGTAAACAACTTTAGGAATGTCATTGGTGCACATTACTTCCCTCACTCTAGCGAGTATGTTGCACCACCGTCCATTGACTTAGTGAGGCCATAGTTTGAAACAATTGGGTATAGGGAAGTTGTTCCTGCCAAGGGGACTCTGAAAAAAGATTCTTCTTCCTCCTAGGTAGAGGTTACTAATGGCAAAGATTATCTAGTGTTTAGGAGGTAGAACTGGAGGCTTTGATCAGATTACCAACAAAGATTCCATTATACTGTATAGTCTAGCAAATGGGATCAACATTGACTATGCCAGTATCTTTTGGGAAGACATCATCATCAAACTGAACAAGAAACATAGGGAAAAGGTTATACCATACACTAGACTTCTATCCCTATTGATGATGTATAAGATGAAGGAAGGCTATAGAGATGGTGAACTCATACTCTACCCCACCTAAGTCTTTAGTGTCAACAATTAGGCACTAAAGCCCAACCAACCTAAAGAACCTCCCTTCACAGACCACATGCTGACTATCTGTGCTGCTGATATGCCAGTGGTCTTTAAAGCTCCTAAAACCTCTTCCAAAGCTGTGAGTGTTTCCCAAGTCATAAAGCCTGAAGCTAAACCTGGACACAAGAAGCTTTTAACTTCAAAACAACCATCTGTATCCAGCAGAGATGCAACCAAAGGTGGGTCTTCCAAAGCACCCACTAGCTCTAAAACTGACCATTCTAAGAAAAGAAAAGAGTCCAGCTCGGCCATGGACTCAAACCCAAGCCAGCCTCTAGTTTCTACTCATGTTGATATTGGAATGCATAAAGAGGACCAGCAAGCAACTAGTGGCCCAACATCTTTAGGGGTCACTAGTGAAGCAAGAGCCAACCCTTAGCTCAGTAGTGATAAGTCAGCCTCTAATTTAAATAAGCCTATTTATTCAACATCTTTCATTATTTACTCTGAGTCTGCATCAGGATGTAATGCTTCAGCAGATTCCATAGCTGAAGCCGATCCTGGATTATCTGCTCCTAGTGATTTTGTACCTCAACAACAGGGTATGAATGAAGGAACCAAAAAAACTTTATATGATCACTTATCTGTAGGTACTAACCCACATGTTCTAGGAAACAAAACCAAATATGTGAGTGAAGGGTTGGAAACTATCCTCACTCAACCCACAACAAGAAAAGGGGCCAGCTCCATTGCTAGACAGGTTGAGGAAGAAGAAACCTCCAACACAATCAAGTTAGAAGATCTAGCAAAGCTGGTATCACATGTGCAACCTAGCTTCAAATACCTAGACTCTCCCGAAGATGATCCTGTCAGGAGAAAGAAAAAGATGAAGTTCATCCTACTCTAAATGTTGAAACTAAAGACACTTTAGTTCCTAAATCCTCATCTCCTAGGTCCTCCTAAATTCAAGAGCTTACCAACCAAGTCCTCATTCTCTAGTCTCAAAAGCATAAACTGGAACTTGAGAAGAACAAAGCTGAAGCTGAAGCTAAAGCTACTCTCCTTAAAGCTCAACCCTCCTTTCCTAATGTGGAATACTTAAAGAGCTACTGGTAAAGTCCTTAAAAACTAAATTCTTAAATATTCTATCTGCTCATGACTTTAGCAGCTCACTACCAACTGAGTTGAAGGACCTTCCCTCCAAGCTTAATGAACTAACTGGAGAAGTAAAAGGGTTAAAGAAACAAGTTCATGAATTAAAGATTGAGCTACCAGGAGATTTGAAAGAAATTCCCACCAAGCTAAAAGAAATTCCCACCAGATATGATATTACAGACTCAATTTTGATTTAAAAAGATTCAAATGCACGAAAAGTATCCTAAAGGACAAGCTCGAGGCAGGCAATGGAAGCATTTGAAGCAGATTATCCCTGCTGAGAATTACCATAACTACCCCCCTCATCAACCCAACTGTAAGTACTTGTGATAATAATACTAGGATTCTGTTAGTGTTTGGATTTTCTTATGCTGTTACGAAACACAATAGTTAAGTGCTTATCTATAAACTAAGCAGAGTCAGAAACACCTTTTTTTAATCAGATGGCGAGTTTATAATAAGCAATACCAAACACCCTATTATATAGAAGTGGGTATATTTGACAATGCTTATGATAGAAGTGTAACAAAACAAAGTTTAAAGATAGTGTTTGGATTTGCTTATGGTGTCACAAAATAAGATAATCGCATAATCAGTTTCCTTTCATCCATACACTAAAGTTTAAAATTGATTATGTTTTTATGAAATGAAATCATCCAATAAGTAATCCCAAACACCCCTACAGGGTCTTACATTTGTAGAAACTGGGTTAGTACTCATCTAGTTAGCCCCTTTTACTCCCCAAGTCCCTAGTGTATCGCTTTGCTCATTCACTAGTAAAAGGACAGCGTATTTTGTTTTTATGTAAAGAAGAATCAAAGATGCTCACTCTGTGTGTGAAACAAGCTATTAGATCATGTCTATTATGGTGCTGCTATATGTCATATATATATTAAGATACAAAATTCGGTTTTGCTTTTTAACATATGTTGTGTTGGGTTGTCAATATTGACCTTTCTAATCATGCGAGATTGTATATCGTCATGCAGATGTTAATATTGAATCACCACCCTCAATGCACCCTTGGAAGCAAATATGTGATATAACTGGATTTAAGGTATGTACTTCTTGGATATTGTGACTATTTACAGTTTTTTGTCTAGCAAGTGTTCATTCTTTTTGGATGGCAAATATGATCTAACAAATGTCATATATTTGAGTCTGGATAGCCATAATTTTAGTTTTGTTTGTATTAGTTTATTTACACAAATGTGACTATATTATCTTCGTATTATAAAAAACACAAAGGATCCTAGTCTGTTTTTGGTTAATCTCTTAAGTTGTGCATTATTTGCTCATATGGTTAAATCGGATATTTGATAAAAGGAAACGGTGGGTCAAATGGGGCAAGTGAGTCAAAAATTGGCCAATGTGCCTCTCCAATGCACACAGCCTCTTTGATTGTCCCACTCTGCAGCAACCCTGGCTTGTAGCATCTAGTCATTTAACAAGCTCCCTTAACCCCACTGCCGAAACATGACGCTGGCTTTTTGCTGATGTGCAGGCACATGCTGCCTCTGCTGTGTTAAATTGTACACCTGATATTTTGACGCCTTACCTGGATGGAATAGTGAGCAAACTGCTTCTACAGGTAAAACTCTTGAGGACAAGAATTTATATAAACAGAATTGAGACTGCTTAATATAATTGATATTCATTGGGGTCATTTGTTTAGTTTTACACGGTGTTTATAATGGTTTTTTGTGCAGAATTGTAAACAAATGGTTCAAGAAGGGGCTTTGACTGTCCTAACATCAGTTGTTGATTCATCACACGTAAGTCTACATAATATAAATATCACTACTAGTCTACTATCGTTAGCTGTATAGCTCATATGAGTAATATGGTTATTTGGTGCATATCGTATCTGATAATTCTTACTCAGAGGTTTCATAGTTATATCAGTAACTGGAGTTTTATTTTCCTTAATTATATGCAGCATGGAGACCATCATGCTTGGTGATAAAAGAATAGGGATAAAGACTAGTGTCCCTGAGGAAAGTATAACTACACGAAAGAAAGCCAAAACAATAATACTACTCGAAAGAAGGCCAAAACTTATTTGTCAAAATTTGGTTGCCAAGTATGTTTTAAGCTCATTTTCCGCATATGGTTTTAACTGGTTTATACATGTGGCAAGACTATTCATTTTATCTTTCTCTTATAGGCCAATTCTTGTTTTTTTATTGCCAACAGATGCGGTTAAATATATGGAAGTCATTTCCACTCTTTACGACCAAGGTATGTGAATTTTTAAAATGATATATCAACCTGCAAGTTAATGATCGGTTTGTCACATTGATATTCATTACCAACGGTTTGACACTATTGTCTGTCCCATTCTTATTTATTTCTATTTTCATAATTGGTTTCTACAGAAAGTGTTCTGGGCGTGGGGTATTGGAGAAATTGTTGTGGTTAATCAGTGGGTCAATCAGTGGTTATGCTGCCAACGTGTAGGCATACACAAAACGTAAATAAAGGCATAAAGCCCAGTTTTCTATTATATTACATGGCTTTATCAGGTAGTTCTATTAGAGCCCTGCTTTATTCAAGTAAGATTTCTTCTTTGATCTATCACTATACACTTATTTACATTCCTACCTCACATAGGTTAATATCGAAAGAACCCTATTCCCTTAATCGGATTAACAAAATAAACTTCAAGTGGAGGCGATCCCTGTGCTCATACCTGGTTTGGCATTACCTGTTTCGCTTTAAGAGTCACCCAAATGTATACGTATTTACATCCCTACCTTATTACGTTGTTTACGTCTTATTTATGACTTACATTTTGCTTTGCTTTTTTCATCATCAGCAAATTATCCAGTCTCAGCCTCACTGGTGGAATCGGATATCAGCTCGCAAGTTTGACATCAGTTACTGAATGGTAATAACAAAAACAACATCATTCCAGTTATTCTCATTTGTTCACTTCCTTTTGCAACTCATAAATTTAATACTACTTGACTGATTGATTGCAGTGATGTCAACAACAGTAATCTCGGCAATCAGATACCTTACAGCCTTCCTCCCAACTTAACTTCATTGTACTACGCACTACCTACACCGCTTCTCTTATTTTATACACTTTGTACATAGTACATAACTAATGATCACTCGTGTCTTGTAAACCACAGAAATCTTGCCGGATTTGGATATACCGGCAACCTTCATCTCAAATAAAAAAAAAAGACTTCACTTCAATAACTTGCAGTCACTATAAATCCCTATCTACTTATATACTCGTTTCATAATTGCACACTTGTTATATAAATATAACATGTTTATCTTTCTTTGTATTTTATGAACAGAAATGTTGCCAACAATTAAATCAATGGCGCATTGCCTGACACGTTTGGACAACTTTCAGCTCTATCTACTCTGTACGATCAACTTATTCTGCACTACTATTTAATATTTTATATCATGTTAAACAGTCAATGATTATTATACAATGGGTCGGTCAGGAATATCGCAATTCTTTTACGGTGACTTTCCTCAAGCTTCACCCATGAGTCCCCAGTGCAACTGATATGTAAGTATTATATAAATCCTAAACATACCTACATATTAACTGTTTCAATGGATGGTCATAAATCTTAATTAGTTATCTAGTATTTGCAGAACACCAGTTTCAAGGCACTATCGATTTTCTAGGCCCCAATTCCCCCCCTCCCCTATTTTATTTTCCCCTTAAGAATCTGTTAGTTTTCTATCCTTTCCATTTAGGAATTATAAACCACAGCTTTCTATTTTTGTATATTCCATTTGCTGTTTTACCAGGAATGTGCCAATAACATATTTACTGGTTGGATTACCGTAATCGACTGAAACATATTAATCTGCATGTTGAGGAGAGAGTATTCGACTATTAAGGCTATCTGTATTTAAAGAAAAGACATTTGAACATTGAATGATTGTTTTTTACTGTGTCATGGGAAGGATGGTAATCGTGGAACTCAGGGCTTTCACCCCCATCTCATCTGTACACCTTCATCCGTCTCAGTTTGTAGAACACTGAAGCAGAAGGCTAATGTACCCGATATGCAATACAAAAAAGGCTTCAATCAACTAGCAGCAATCAAGCATTCCCCTAGGATAGTTTGGTAACTGTCAAATCATCATGAGTATTTAGAATGGATATTTCTAGTTTTGTAATTATTGTAATGAATTGTTAATTTGATTTTTTACTTTTTCAATGAATGCCACTATTTTTTTATGTTAATGATGACTTTCCGTTATGAAAAGTTTAATTTTGAATGAACCGCTTTAATTAGTTGTTTTCTTTTTGACTATTTGCTTACAGGAATATAAAAATATGACTTAACACAAGGCAACTAATGTTTTATTTCAAGAAACTTTTCCGACAGACGCGATTCTCATTTAAAGCCCATGTTCCCATAAAATTATATTAAAAAAAAACCCCGTATAGCAAAAAAAAAGAAACCTTTAAAAATAAGCCTCACACATAAGCCCATATATAAAAAAACAAACTATTAAACATGAGAATGAAAAAATAAACCCGCACAAATAAAAAATAGAAAAAAATAAAAATAAAATTTTAACGCACAAATTAACCCGCACTATTAAACATGAGACTGAAAAAATAAACCCACACAGAATACAATAAAAAAACGCCATGTTCCCATAAAATTATATTAAAAAAAACCCGTATAGCAAAAAAAAGAAACCTTTAAACATGAGCCTCACACATAAGCCCATATAAGAAAAAAAACAAACTATTAAACATGAGGCCGAAAAAATAAAACCACACAAAATAAAAAAAATAAAAAATAATGCCTCACAACTGCGCGAGAAAAATTAACGACCCGCAGCAACGCGCGGGTAATCATGCTTGTTTGTACTGTAACTGGCAGTGGCTTAACTTCTTGGCTTCATTTGCAACTCAACTACCAGTTTTTCCTGATGAGTTATAATGTTTTTTAATTTCTATGTTTATGTAATATTGTATCACATGACCATGCATGTCTTTTGGGTCCCGTCCACCCCACCCTAGGGCTACATGTATATCAAGACAATAAAGATTAGATTTGCATATGAGTTGCTATGAATGATATTCAAGTGTCTATTTTTGACCAAAAAATGAGCTATACACATTATGTCACGTTTTGATTTCGTAAATAAATGTAAAGGGTGAAAAAAATTTAGTTTGCTTATAGGCAGGTATACAAGAGGTCCTTATTCCAACGATGCTTGTGTGACTCTTTAATTTAGCTAGCCAAGATGCTGAGTTGAAGTGAGTAATCGAAAAAATGACTGCCATCGCTTCCAATCTTTTTTCCTTAAATCTTCTACTTTGATAGTCTTGAAGTTCACAGTGCTTAAGGATGTCGTTAGACCAAAGCTAAGGTACACAGCTTGAGATGAGTTACTCATCTTCAGCTAACTCAAGTTAACATGTAAAGCTTTGTTAGGCACCAACTGGTTCAAACAATAGGATAATCATATCAACTAGCCACTATTTTTCTTTTTCTTTGTATCCAAATTTCTTTTTCACCTAATTTACACACAAACATCTAACAATGTTTATTGTCTACTACCTTCATCCTACAATTATTGCCAACGAGTGGGTTTGCATGCGCTCTGCTGCGGGACGCGGGCTTTGACATGCTCTGTTGCAATAGCAGAAATCGGCCGTGAAAATAAGCCACACATGATACAAATACCATCAAACCAATTATGGAATGTTTTGTACATAACATTCAATATAAGTGATTTACGACAATAATAAGTTACATCAAAAGATGTTACATAATCCTTGTAGCACCTTGCATGTAACATTTCCGTATTTTCAGGTCATTTACGACGTCATATATTTCACTAATTATTTTTTTTTAATTTTTTTTCTCATACGTGTTTACTTTTAATTTTATTAGTTAAGTTAAATCGCATAAGCTATAAATTATCAATTAGCGTAAACGGACACCAAACGAATTAAAGTTTTCGTCAAGCGAGCAATATATTATTTTTACGAAAGTAATAATCAACTTTTTTATATTTTATTTTTTTTATTGGTTACGTAAATTGTTTACGTTTCGCGATAAATTACGTTTAAGCATACCCGGAACCAACAAAATTAATCTACGCTTCAACAAATACTTATGTTTATAACAAATGCTCAAAGTTTTATAAAACTTTACCTACATTCATCACTTGAGCCGAATTTACCATGAAATAAATAAACCAATACATACACTTTACAAAATTATACAATATGTTTAAAGTTACCAACTTATACTAGGCAAGTAATACTTTCATTTTGCAAATAAGATATTAGCTAGTCAATTCATTCCCTAAATTTCATGAGATGATTTCTATTTTAGGGAACCAAGTCATTAAAACCTAAAGACTTTCACAAGTCTTGACCAAAGACTCCTTAATTCTCTCATTGTGTTTCTTTGACTAGTCTTAGGACTATAAAAGGCTTGCACTAGTAAGTAAACTCACACACTTCTCATTTGCAAAGAAAAACTTCACCATATACTCCCTTTGTCTCTCTAAAACCCACGGCCAACATCAAACCACCACCAAATCCATACAAAATTTTATTTACAACACTTACTCATATTCCTACATCATATCTAAGACCTACCAAGAAAGATTTAAGGCTTGGTTAAGCCTTTACAAGAGTTAAGCAAAGAAAAAGGAAAATTAGGGTTTACTTGGAAATTAGGGTTTTCAAGATCTTGCAAGCTTGGGTTTACAATCTAAACAAGGGTTTGGATTGTGTTGGTTATCATATTACATCACCATAAGGTTATCTAAAACCCTTTATGTCTTTACAGTTATCATTTTATGTGTTTATATGTTCTATTTAGCAATATCACCATTTAGGATACTTTTAAACATGTAAAACATATTTCTACTTGTGATCATGGTTTTGAACATTTTTACATATGTTATGAGGTTGATAATATCATGAAATAATGGATATATAAGTATTGTAACATGTTGGTTAAGTGTAAACATGTATATGTATAAACTTGTAATTTAAAGTTACTTAAGAAAGTTTAAGGTTTTTAAGCCTTGTTAAGGACTTGATACTTTGGAACTCATGGACACAATATGGATCTTGGACTCTATTATATGTAAGACAAGTATATAATAAGTCTTGGAAAACTTGTGGTAAATTATTAAGTTAAAAGGTATATAAAACAAGTTATAAAAATGGATATGTATAAGTATTATAAAGGGGCTGTTTTGGTTCGACCTTGGTAACAGCCCTACCATGTTTTAAAAAGATAGTACGCCTCATGACGATTCCAAAATGATAAGAAACTCGAAAAACCGATTTATAACGAAAAAGATACGACGATTTCAAGTTTACGTTAAATATATACTTTTATAAAACTATTTTTATAAAAGTTACTATTCACCACAGAAACTTATACTTTTAAAACATCAATAAATCGATAAAACTTTTAAATACGAAGACGTGCTCGAAAGAATCGCTAAAAACGGAGTTAAAACGAATAAGTTACGACATTTACGAGATTTACGATAACTAAATCTATAAAAATAAATATATAACTGTTATGAACAGTAAAAATCACTATTCATCAGAAAACTCAGATTTTGAAAATGTTATATTTTGATAACTCGTCTTAATACGAAGGCGTGGACGTAAGAAACGAAAGAAACGGACTTAAAACGAGAAAGTTACGCCAGTTTTACTAAAGTATACTTATAAACGTTTTTACTTTATAAATATGATTTCACTAAAACGATTAGATGGTGATGTAGCTATATAGAATTATATGTGGTATTAGTTAATCAAAGTACTATATTACTAGGGAGTTTCATAATGAGGCCTCTTCGGGGTGGCGTATCGACGAGTTGTTGGATTTACGATTTAAAGTGTCCTAGCTCCTCATACGTCACTACATGACCTCTTAATTATGATAGCCCGAACGATAGTATGATGAGCTATACGACCTATAAATAATCAAAGTGTTTAGTACTTATACGACCTATATTGGATTAGGTTGCATTCGATCGTAAGCGTGACGCATTTTCTATTGTGAATACTTGTTGATTACCATTCACTCGAGGTGAGTTCATAGCCCCATTTCTATCTACTTGTTTTACAAACTCTACGGGGTGAAATTACATGCTTGTTTTACTACGGACACAAGTGTTTTAAACTGTATGCTATCCAGATTATTGCCTGATTATTATTGCCTAAGTTACCACAGTGCCATCTAAGTCCCTAATATCATGAACCGTCAATTGCTATTATAGTGAGCGCTAGTGTTGTGGATAGATCTATCGGGACTAACAATCCCCACCGGAATTTATGGTCACAAGTTGATCATGGTGCATTTAACATTTAGAGAACTGTAGGCTGTTTTGGCAGACACCCTACCTATTTGGGGCAGACAGACAGTTAAGGCTTCGGGGTCATGAGCTTAGCGCAATAATACATGTTTTGGACTACTGAATTTGTTTCATAGTCTACCATTACTTAAATCTTGTGATCCACACTTTTACAGACAAACCTATGAATTCACTCAACCTTTGTGTTGACTTTTAGCATGTTTAATTTCAGGTCCTAAGGTATAAGCTTGGATGGGAGCCGTGATGGATATCAATGAAGATGGATTCTGTGTTTATTTAAATTCAATGCAACTTTTATCTATAAAAACTTAAGTCACCTTTTGGTAGTATGAAGCTTTTGTTTAATTAAAAACGTATGTGGAAATGTTTATGATTTTTAAAACATATGGGACCTAATGTATGAACTCTGATATTTTGCTATGGCATCGAATGAAATTTTATCTTAAAACGTCCATTTAAGGTCGTTTCCTATATCTTGATTGTTATGCTTTGACGTAGCACCACATTGTTACCATTCCGCTGCATACCAGAATTTGGGGGTTTTACATTGCAAATCTCGGATGTCATATAATAAGTAAGTTACATATGTATTAAAGGATGACTTAAAATCAAATTTTATCAAACAACTCTTGCTGCAAAGAACAAAACAAACATTATTAGATTATGCTTATAGATTTTGCTTACAAATCCTAAACCCACAATTATCAGTTATCCTAAAAATCAAACAGCAACGGATCCTATTTAAGAACTCTACAGAACCAAAAAACCATCAAAATCCACCGATAACACCTTTTTATAGAACGGTAACCGTTACCAATGCAATACCATAGCTGGCATTCATGTAATAACCCCCCATAGTTAGTGGCGCACTTAGTGAGAAATAGTGGGAAACCAACGACCTTGAGTTGTTAATGAAGATCGGGTACAGGGTCGGTTAGTCTAGAAGCGGGTCGGGCTGGGCTTTTTCAGTACGTCTGTGTTATTGAAAACTGCTGCTTTCTGTTTTCAATCTTTTCTAATAATGTCTATGTTACATAGTCGTTATTGATTTGTCTGTGTTAGAATGCTATACTATAATAAATTAGAAAAGATAGAAAACATAAAGAATGGATACCATTGCAATTAGCTCTGCGAAATCAAAACCTTGCGGGTCGAATTTTGATCCAACTTTTTCGTCGAGATTCTGAAGAACATTATGTAATGTGTACACCGTTTAGCAAGTTCTGAAGTAGTCACGCCTATTTCAATTAAGGATCATATTTATCTCTACTTACATCCATTAAATATGTGATTGGAATAAAATGCGTACCTGAGATTTATATCCTTCAAGATGAGCGAATAAGATCACTTATCCTGGATTCTTTTGTTACCACAGTCGGTATGAAAAACGATAAATAACGCTCACGTATGCACATATTGAAACAACGATAGATAAAGCCTAGGTCTGCGAATACTGTATCATGCCAAACACCTGACATGGCTGCGACCACAATCTGGGTGTGGTCGCCTTGCCAAGATGCGGGCGTCGATAAACCACACACAGTAAACAAACAGTTATCATCATCGCCTTCGTAAAGAGAAAGGTCGTGTATCTTTTGGCTCAGACAATCAAAGAAACGAATAAATAGGATACACTCGCCATGGCTGCAACCGCAATAGGTCGCCACGCCAAGGTGCGGAGAATCTCATATTTACTGAATCCACTTAGAGTCCTCACAACATCTAACAATTGATACCACTATGAAGCTCATCTCAAACAAAATGACACAATTGTCATTTCTAGGAGCTAAAAAAGCTTTGTTATTATCTTATGTCCACCCAACAAACATCAGCATCATAAGTTAAGATAGGGGGCTTGTTTCGGCCTATGTAGCCTGACTTACTTGATTTTAAACCTATATTTGTTAAGCTTGATTTGTACTGCTTAATTTTAAACTAATAAGATGTAAGCCATCTATATAAGCGAAAACAAAGACCCCCTTACTTTACAATCTGCACATTTAGCAGCGTATGAGCTTATTCGACGCGGCTCATATACCATGATCAATTCCCACTTTCAATATACAATAAGATCATAAGTTAAAAGAGCCAGCAAAGGTAACAATCACCAAACAACACAACTTATTTTGTACCTTACAGGAAAATTAATGTTATTCGCCTGACTCGAACCAACCCTGTACTTGTTTGATTTATTTATTGTAAGCCGAAGCGACCCTATACTTGTTTGATTTATTTATTGTCCGGTTCGACCCGATCTTCATTAACATATACACGTGTGTCATACATGTTTCACTTATAACAAAGCCCCTATTTCTCTCTTTCAACACACATCTATAATAAAATGCATACCTTATTAATCCTGGATTCTTTTGTTACCATAGTCGTTATGAAAAATGATAAATAAGGCTCACGTATGCACATATTAAAACAGTAATAGATAAAGCTCAAGTATGCAAGTACTGTACCGTGCCAAACACCTACCATGGCTGCGACCACAATCTGGGTGTGGTCGCCTTGCGAAGATGCGGGCGTCGGTAAACCACGCATAGTAAACAAACAGTTATCATCATCGTCTTTGTAAAAAGAAAGGCCATGTATCTTTTGGCTTAGACAATCAAAGGAACGAATAAAGAGGATACACTCGCCATGGCTTCAACCGTAACAGGTCGTCACGCCAAGGTGCGGAGAATGTCATCTTTACCGAATCCACTTAGAGTCATCACATCATCTAACAATTGATACAACCATGAAGCTCATCTCATAAGTAGAATTTTTAGGGATAAATCGCACCATTAATCTGGGCGCAAACAAAATGACACAATTGTCATTTCTAGGAGCTAAAAAAGCTTTGTTATTATCTCATGTCCACCCAACAAACATCATCATTATAAGTTAAGATATTGGGGGCTTGTTTTGGCTTATGTAGCCTGCTTATGGCTTACTTGATTCTGAACTTATGTTTGATAAGCTTACTTTTTATAGCTTAATTTTAAACTAATAAGCCGTAAGCCGTCTATATAAGCAGAACAAAGACCCCCTTACTTCACAATTTGTTCATTTAGCAGCTTATGAGCTTATTCAACGCGGCTAATATAACATGATCAATTCCCACTTTCAATATACAATAAGCTTATAAGTTAAAAGAGCCAGCAAAGGTAACAATCACCAAACAACACAACTTTTATTTTGTAATGTACCGGGTTGGTACGGGGCTGACTCGCGCCTAAAGAGCAACATCTCAATAATTCTATATATTGGATAATAAAATACATACATGTGATATATATCCTTCAAGATAAGCGGATAAGATCATCTATCCTGGATTTTTTTGTTACCACAGCCGTTATTAAAAATGATAAATAAGGCTCACGTATTCACATATCCAACAGTGATAGATAAAGCTCAGGTCTGCGAGCACTGTATCATGCCAAACACCTGCCATGGTTGCGACCACAATCAGGGTGTGGTCGCCTTGCCAAGATGCGGGCGTCGGTAAACCACGCACATTAAACAAACAGTTATCATCATCGCCTTCAAAAAGAGAAAGGCCATGTATCTTTTGCATAATAGGCCCACCAAAAATCACTTTAGAACTCTGTATATCCACAACTTAGTTGTGGCTGGCCTGCCAAGATACGGGACCCGGCAAAACTACGCTTTTCAGGCAAGCAATCGCAAGCAAATCAAAATTGGGACGGGATAAAGCCATTAGCAATTTTACCCCGCTGATCGTCACACACCCATCAAAATTGTCACACAGCATAGACAGCGGCAACGAAAGGATCGGTGGCATCAAAGAACGTGGTGAAGAATTATCTATCTATTTTATTAAACCTCGGTACCTTTGACCGCAAAACAAAGTACGTACACGACTCTCAATATCAACAGATCTTTAACCATGTTAATGAAGATCGGGTCGAACCGGACACTAAATAAATCAAATGGGTACAGGGTCGGTTCGGGTCGGGCGAATAGCATTAATTTCTCTAAATCGGGCAATCCCGCTTTTTGTATGGGTAAAAGAGACTTCGATCCGCCATGGCTGCAAACATGTTCTCGTGCTGCTCCACCAAGACACGGTTCTTCATAATCAATGTCACCATAATTCTCATGAAATATAGGGCGCAATTCTGAAGAAACCCGGGTAAATGAGACTTCGAGCCGCCATGGCTGCAAACACATTCCCCGCCAACATACGGCTCAATTTCAACCTGCTGGCTTATTTTATAGCCTATGACTATAAATTTTATTAAACAGCAGTCGTGAGCCTATCACCATCGTCACACACCCGTCACTATCGTCGCACGCTATGGACAGCGGCAACAAAAGGAGCGCTGGCATCGAAGGAGCATAAGTCGAAAGTAGAAGCAAGTCAGAACCATAAATTGTGATTCTAAGCAGTAACAACAACAATCTCAGCATCAATATCACATCTCAGTGGTATCTAATCAAAAATAATTTTAATCACAAATAAAGCCAAACAACCCTTTTTAGAAACATAAAAAAATATAAACCCAATAAAGATTATGAAATCAAACAGTAATAGCTATATTCCTTGTTTATTTGAAGCTTAATAAGGCCAAAAAATAATCACCAAAATTATCAGAAACCAAACACCCAATGATAATTCCACTATCGAAAACTATTGAAACCGTCATCACCAAACAAACCCTAGCTCATCTGTTATTATTAAAACAATACAAAAAGTGGGATTCCACAAAAAAGCAGACGAGAGGTAATTGCAGCAAACCCCCTTACAAACCACAATTAAAACAAACACCAAAAACAAACCCTAAACCCATGATCATCTGTTTTTAGAGGGAGAAGGAACAAAAAATTTAGAGAGATGTGTGTTGAAAGAGTGAAAGAGAGAAAGAGAGGTTTGTTATGAATGAAACACGTATCACACACATGTATCTGTTAATGAACCAGACAATAAATAAATCAAACGGGTACAGGGTTGGTTCGGATCACAATAAATAAATCAAACGGGTACAGAGTCGGTTCGGGTTAGGCGAATAGCATTAATTTCTCTAATCGGGCAATCCCGCTTTTTGTATTGTTTTTATAATCTTTCTTTTTTTGTATGTCGCAAAATTATTGTCCACTACTAAAAATACTAGTTGTAATTGTTTAACTTTACTCTATTGCCCTTAATAAAAATTGATATTTACAAACTAAAAGAATACATTAATTAATTTTGAGTAAACTGCAAAAATCATCCATGTGGTTTGTAGTTTGTCGCACTAATCATCCCTAGCCGATACTATTGACACTAATCATCCCTCAGTGGTGAAACGTTCGGCAAAAATCATCCCTAGAGGATGATTTTTGCAAAACTTTTTGTTAAACTTTTTGCAAAAATCATCCCCAATAAGGATGATTTTTGCTGAACATTTGCCACTCAGGGATGATTAGTGCTAATAGTATCGGTTAGGGATGATTAGTGCCACAAACTATAAACCACAAGGATGAATTTTGCAGTTTACTCTTTTTTTATTAAAATTTTTATTTATATACATTTTAGTAAAACAAGCATACACAAAACATTACAAAATAAAAAACAACATAGAAAGGAAAATATAATTACTAATATGCAAACACTCAAAATAAAACCTTTTTGTATTTTTTATATATTTTTTTGTTTTAAGACAAACACATATATTAAAAACATAATTTTTATTTAAGGTTTAAAACAATAATTTACAAAATTACTACTATTATTAAAAAAATTCAGAACAAAAATGCGTCGCACTTGAAAGAAAGTGCGACGTACTTATAACCTAATTTTTTTATCATACTTTATTAGTTACGAACACATATATAATCGCATAAACAAACACATGCAAACACAAACAAACCAACTAAACAAAAGGAAATACGAAACTCTTTTTTTTAACTTTTTTATTTTAATTTTAAATATGGTCATACTTATAAATATACAAGCAAGCAAACATGCAAACACAAAATAAAACACATAACAGATAAACGGTCATACAAACACACAGACAAGAACATTATTAAAAAATGAAACTTCTTTTTAGATTTTTATAGTTTTTAACACTTTTACATAATAATGTAAACAAACACACATAAACAAGCAAACTAAGATGCATAAACAAATAAAGACATTTAACAATTATTTACATAACACAAAAAAATGCATATGATTTATTTTTATACAAAACTGACTCTTTTTGTTATTGCAGGTGCAAAGTGAGGCGCACAAAATTAATTGTGCGGAGTACTTACTGCAAAATTTCCAAAAATTATATTTTTCACAGATGAAATGAAAGAAATATAAAAAAATTAACAAAACACATGTTTATTATATCAACAAAAACATGTCAGAAAACAAAATAAGCAAAAACAATTTAGAAATAAAATCTTTTTGGTTTTTTTTTAATGACAACCAAATATTCACAAAATTACAAGGCATATAATCATATAAAACAGAATTTCAAATGATCACGTACCTGAGACTAGAAAGTTAGGGGTTTTGTTTGGGTTTTGGTTTTGATTTTAACTCATATTTTGTGTGTGAAAATTTTACAAAAAGTGTGGCATACTTGGGTAAAGTACGGCGTACTTCCTGAGTTTTCAGAATAACCGACGCACAAATTGGATGTGCGGCGTACTTTCTGAAGAATTTTAGGTCAGTTTTCCCGAAAACTGTACGACCAATGAGAAGAGGATTATCACACAACAAGTGCGGCGGTTTTGGTGTGAAAGCGGCGTACTTCCTGCAAAATAACAAATAGGAACAGGGGAAGTGCGACGCACACATAAAGATGTGCGTCGTACTTTCTGCAACAGCAGACATATTTTAAGAGTTTTAAGAGATTTAAACACATGAAGCATGCACAAGACTAGCAAACAATCTGCATATAACTAAACAAATCCCCGGCAACGGCGCCAAAAACTTTGATGTGTGTTTTCCAAGCTTTAAATTTATAATAACTAGAGATACCGATTTTGACTAAAAACACAACATTCGGGCAAGTATACCCTATTCGAGTGTAATATAGTATTATATAAGTCCAGGTCGTTCTACAT
>BQNB010047532.1:2458-42718 GCA_026074375.1 Tanacetum coccineum | reverse complement strand
TCTAATTGCATTTGTGAGATAATGATTAAATCGCATTTGATAAATAAATACCATGTATTTGAACTCGTATAATCACATAACTAGTTCAATCGCCTTTGTAAAATAATATTTATAAAGTTTAAAACAAGTATAAATATTATTTAAGTGATTCCAAAATGCTTCGCAAAAACTTTTATTAAAAACGAACCAACACTATTCATGTCAGGTAATAGTGCACAAGTTATAAAATAGTGCGTAACTTTCTTGTTTTAAGCCCGTTTTATACGTTCCTTACGTCCATGTTCTCGTATTAAGACGATGTATCAAAATATTACATTTTTATATTTTGTGTCTGGTATGTGCCTAAATACACATACCTTTGACCTTTAAAATCAGACTTAAATGACCAAAAACGTACCAAAAATACATTGTATTTGTATGTTTTTACTTATATTGTGCAGGAAACGGATATCCGACAAAAGGACAAAAAACAAAGCCTCGTATAATCGCATAACTAGTTCAATCGTCTTTGTAAAATAATATTTATAAAGTTTAAAACAAGTATAAATATTATTTAAGTGATTCCAAAATGTTTCGCAAAAACTTTTATTAAAAACGAACCAACACTATTCATGTCAGGAAATAGTGCACAAGTTATAAAATAGTGCGTAACTTTCTCGTTTTAAGCCCGTTTGGGATGTTTCTTACGTCCACGCTTTCGTATTAAGTCGATGTATCAAAATATTACATTTTCATATTTTGGATCCCCTGGTGAACAGTGGTTTTTACTGTTCATGACAGTTATAAACTTATTTTTATAACTTTAATTAACGTAAAACCCGTAAATGTCGTATCTTATTCGTTTTAGATCCGATTTTAGTGATTCTTTCGAGCACGTCTTCGTAATTAAAAGTTTTATCAAATAAATGATGTTTTCAAAATGTTCATGTCTGAGATGAACAGTAACTTTTATAAAATTAGTTTTATAAAAGTATTTATTGTCGTAATCGTGAAAAATACATAACTCCTTCGTTATTAATCCAAAAATTATGATCCTTATTGTTTTGAAATCCTAAAATCATATACTAACTGATAAGAACATGTATACATTTTCATTAGATGTGAATAGTAATTTGTTTTTATAAAATTTATTTTATAAACGCGTTTAATTAACGTATACTTAAAATTAGCGTATCTCCTTCGTTATAAATCGGTTTTTCGAGTTCTCTACATGCCCACGATCCTTGTGACATGTAGTATTTTATAAAAATATAAAATGTATGTGTTAAAATTCGAATTCAAACAGCCCCTTTTTGATATTTTCTCAAAATGTGTTTAAAAGTTGTTTTTATAACTTTTTAGTTTTACCAGTTTGTTACAAGTCCATTATAACCTTTATTATACCATCGTATCTTACATTGCTTTATGGTCTTAGTCCTTTATTTGGTCCAAAGTTTGTCCAAGAATCATAAGATTATGGATTACATACCTATTTGTCCATAACTTTATATATGTATACTTTTTAAGTAACTTGTTTATATATATTTTTTATATATAAACCACTCATGTACAATACTTATACATCCATTATAACATGATATTTAGATCCATATATCATATGTAAAAGTTTACCAAACCATAAACAAGTGTAAAAGTCCATTTTACAAGTAAATAAGTTCCTAGATGGTGATTAACTACATAACCATTATATACACATAAAATCATAAATTTAAAGAGATTAAAGATTTTAGGTAACCTTAATATGAAGTATGATGATGAACAATATGATCTAAACCCTTGTTTAGATGACAAACCCAAGCTTTCAACACTTTAAAACCCTAATTTTAAGTAAACCCTAATCTTGAACCTTTCTTGGTTTAAAATTTTAAACCTTAAACCAAACCTTCCAAACCTTCTTGCGGTTATCATTAGATATGATTTAGGAACACCTCAGGAATGTGGGTAAATAACATTGGTTGGGATTTTGTTTTGTGATCTTTAAGGGGGCCGGGGGCTAGTAGTGAGAAAAAATAGGGAATGTGTTGTATTTTTCACTTTGCAAATGTTATAGTTGTCGTGTTTACTTACTATCTAAGGCCTGATATATCTATTGACTAGTCAAGCGGACACCTTGAGGGTTTCTAGGAAAGTCTTGGTCAAAGACTATTAGAGTTAGTAAGGACAAAAACAAGTTCTTGTTCCTAGATCATGAGAACATCCCTATTGAAGATAAAAAATTGTGTTTTTTAAACTAGATATTTTTACATTCATCTCCATATATCCGGCCATATATGTGTACATGTGATGATATTTTATAAATTTTGGGTATTGGGTACAATTATGGGTATTTGTTGAAGCGTAAAAAAGTTTTGGTGGTTCTGGGTATACCTAAACGTATTATATCGCTAAACGTAAACACTTTACGCAACCAATAAAAATAAAATGAACAAAGTTAATAATTATCATCAAAATAATTACTTAACACTTACTTGATGTAAACATTTAATTGTTTGATGCCCGTTTACATTGAACGATAATGTTTAGCTTACGCGATTTAACCTAACGATTACGATTAAAAGCAAACGCGTACAATATTAAAAAAAATAATAAATAGGAAAATTTATTGACGTCTTAAAGGACCCTTAAAACACGGGGTGTTATAATTATGGAATAGAAACACTTATCAAATCTAAATAACACAAGTAATAACTTTTCAATCATGTAATTCTTTATCGATAAGAATCAAAGTATTACAAAGTGCTATGGATCACACAAGTTAAATGATAATGTATGATTACCCTTTGAACAAGTAAACTTGATAATGAAACAAGTTTACAAGCGAACTTATTCAGGTCAGTTGATTGAGACAGATGACTGACAGTTAAGTTTGATAAATGAGTAAATGACTATAATAACAAAAAGCGATAGCATTTACTCCTTACATATTTATACTAATACGAGGTTTCATCCTTAGTGGGGGGGTAGTTGCAACGTGTCAAGAATCTAGTGGAGAATGCATAAGGTATTTAATGCACGTCCATTCTTGGAAACATACCGCCCATACTTTAGTGAACAGTTCTGCCAACTGTTCACTACTTTTACCAACTTCGTACTTGGTACAAGCTTTAACTCAAATAACCTTTTCTCCCGCCTTTATGATGGTATTAGTTTTTCTGCCTAAAAACCTGGCTTAGAGAAAAGCTTAAGTTTAACGTGTCCTTCCAAAGGGTAAACAGGATAGTTTAGGAGTTATTGCCACTGCTGACTGTCCTTTAAAAACCCCTACGTATTCCTTTACATAGTCAGCTGATATCCATCCGCTGATGAGTTGGTCTTCAAGTAGTCTGCCGAATTCCTTGACAATGTAATTTGACTTGACATACGTCTGCGATTGTAGCTGAGGCTTTGCACTCAGCGATTCCTTCAATACCGCTGTGTCTAAATCAGCAGGTCTTTCCATACTTAGCCTAATTTTGTTTAAATCTAGGCACTGATCATTGGGTTCCTAAATTGGCCCAACATTATATCAAACAAGGCCGAAGGGGGGTTATTGTTGAGATTTAATTTATCCACAAAGAAACATATAATTATAATTTGAACGATCAAATATATAATAGGGGCATCAACATTAAAATTACTTGATAGAGAGAATGTAGATCACTATGAACGAAGAGAACGTGTAGGATGGAGATCTTTATCCTTATCCTCTCTTTTAGTGATTTGGATCGAATGTTTGTGTGTTTTTTGTGTTTTTTACGAGGTGAATAATCATCTATTTATAAGAGAGGTCAGGGATCAACTCCTAATTAGGTTACCTAGACATTATTATATAAGAAAATTGGATCTCCCATCAAGATACAATATCCTATAAAGTTTTATTATGGTAACTAAATATTATATAATTACTCTTAATATTACCGATATAAATCAACAATATACGAGGCATTGAGACCCGTGCGTTGCACAAATTTTGTCTTTTGATAAAACAATTGATATTTGATTTCGTTGAGGTTAACGTGATTTTTGGTATAAAGGGTATATCCTTTATATTTAATATAATTATTAATGTTGAATTAATTATTTTATATGTCAAAAGTTATAACGAAATAAACAATCGGGTTTCTTGCAACATCGCTTTTATTGCGATGCACGAATTGTGTTCTTGACAAAAAAAAATAATACTTAAACATGCTACAATTTTGTCTCAAGTTAAAAAAAATTACTAAATCTACTTTAATGCATAAAACTTTGTAGAAGGAGCATATTCAGTCGAGCTTGTGTAGCTTTCATCAACACGGTTTATACATTCGCAGATTCTTGATAAGAAGTTTATAAAGTAATAGCTAAAAATAATCATACGGTGAGTGGCAATACATTGAATAAGAATTTGTAACTGATCATATTAGAACTTCCAATATAGAAATATAGAAAACATAATACGAAGTAAATTCAAACATTAAACAATTGGAAAGCCATGTGCCTTGCGGGATGAAAATGGTAAACCATTATCGTCAACACGTGATAAATGA
Organism: Tanacetum coccineum; assembly: GCA_026074375.1. NCBI lineage: Eukaryota > Viridiplantae > Streptophyta > Magnoliopsida > Asterales > Asteraceae > Tanacetum > Tanacetum coccineum. The sequence goes on along the minus strand of BQNB010047532.1, from coordinate 38,210 downwards.
CTGCTATCCTATACCATTATCGTCAACACGTTAACGGATACCCGGCCCAATAATTACACCAAAAATCATCATTTATACCAAAAAGTTGGATAGTGTAAACCAAGTATATACATTTCAGCCAATGTCTCATTTTTTGAGTACATATTCGTATAGAAGGCACAAAATCTGTGATACCAAATCACCAGCCCATCAACAGATTCAATCATTTAAACTCTTGGCCTATATTGTCATTGACCCTAGTATCCAACCCACGTCCACATTAAGCACCCCCTAATATTTTAGGTATAAAACACTAATCTCACAACCCTAGTATTTCTCCATCATAGGCTACGCCCCCATCCTTTTCTTACTCGGCAGTCACATCCAAATCACCTTAGGCTAGACGGTATGGTGGTGACTTTAGCCAAACTCACCTAGGTGACTTCCCCAAGTCACACGCGAGTGCCATCCCGGTCTAAAACTCACCTAGGTGAGTCCCCCACTAGCATGGTAAGTTTGACAATTTTTGAGAGCCATTTGGTGAGAAACTCACATATGTGAGTTGTGATAATGGTGGACCCTCTCACTTTTTAATTAATATATTTTATTTTGTTGTGAGTGTGCGGGTATTTAGTGAGTTGTATTTTATATAAAATATGTATTTTAATGAAATGTGAGTTTTAGTGGTGAGGTGGGTTTTTATTACGGTTAAAAGGTGAGTTGTATGGTGAGTTTTATTTTGGAGAGAGAAAGCTGATGTATCCAGCCTTAGCACTTCTACATTTTTTACTACTTAACCACGAATCACTAACCCACGGAGAACCTAAGAGCACTAGGTATGGTGTTGAGCCGTGGGAAAAAGTGGTGTCACATCACCACTTTTTTCTCATAACACAAAAAACACCCTCCATAGTCAACACCATAATTTTTGGTGTTATGGAGACCCTACTTTTCTCACTTTTATATAAAAAAAACTATAAACTTAATATGAGAATTGTATAAAAAATGGGAGTTGTATAGGTATTTATAGTGTTTAAAGTGGGTAATTTTGGACTAAAACCCATAAAAAACGGCTAGATATTTAAAATTACCGTTTTATAACGGATAGTTTTTTTTAAAAAAAATTTATACGCGAAAACGTGAGACTTGAAAACGCGAGACACGGTACAGTGTCTCGTGTTTTCAGGTCGCGTTTTCCCGGACCATTTGGGCTAGGGATGTAGGCGCGAGACACGAAAACGCCACTTCTGTTGTGGTTGTGGCGTTTTCTTGTCGCGTTTTCGACGAAAACTCAAGCCACCGGCCACCATACCATGTGCACTAAGAGATTAATGGCTTCAAGATCATTTTAATGGTTTACCATTTTCATAATGTTTGTGATCCTCTTTCAATGTATGGAAATTGTTCTCTCCCTATCAACCCAGAAGACTACCATCACAGCCCTGTCCACTATGCCGTCTCTACAAACAACTACACAACACTTTCACGTATCATTACCAACATTTACGAAAATCAAATGAAGCTAGCCTTCAAAACGATCTATTATGATATGGTTTTTTCGCTTAGTGAAGATCTTTATAGATCTTTAAATCCCAAAAGAGATACAAATCAAACCTTAACTAAGATCTTTGTTGTTTTTTTTATATTTTCGAATCTTTGTTGTTTTTGTGCTTAGATTAGATGTGAGTTAGAAGAGTGATTGTGAGGGTTTTTGTTGAGTCTAGATCTAAGTTTGCAGGTTGTTTATTTTCAATTTTGATTCAAGATTTGTGATGGATGTGGTTGAGTGGTGGTAGCAGTTTTATTGTGGAGGAGGATGGGATTATAAAATAGTGGAGTTGTTTGGTTTTGGTTGTTTCATAAGATTAAGTTGGGGTAAATATTGGTTGTTATTGTCAAGTTTCTGTTATTTCAATTCTAATCCTTTTTTTCGTTTCGTTTTGAATTTCTTGAACAAAAAGGATGCAAACATTCGATTTTGGTTCAAGATCTGTGACAGATCTTTCTTTTGTGTTATGGATCTGGTTGGGTGGTGGTGGGAGTTTTTTTGTGGGGATGATGAGTTATTTATAGATTTCAATGATCATAGGTTAGAAACATGGACATTAATTTCCTGCAAATGAAAATACACATTATTATGAAATCCTTAAAGACTGACTTTAGAAATACTTAATTGTTTACATGGTTTATGTAATTATTGATAAGCAATTGAAAAGATGAGAACCATTAAGACTTGAATTTGTATGGCTATAACCCCTAGAAGATATACTCTCCTTTACTATTGATATGTGTGAAAACACATATCTTTTTTATATCAAAATAAGCCATAAAAAGACAAAATTATGCTTTAAATGCTTGAATATTGCTTGTTTTGTCTTTGTGATTGTGTAGGTACGGATATTGCAAAAATCACAAGAAAACGGTTAAAACCGGACAATCACGGACACGGGAACGGAATTGAGTATGCAAAAGCCGGGAGAATGCTATCAAAGGTCAACAAAAGTCAACCCTTGGTCAACCCACAAAAATACAAAACCCAAAAATACCAAATCAGTCCCTCAAAGTTAACCAAATTCATAAAAAGTCCCTAAGCCCTAACGGTGTTATCTCTTAACACTATAAGAGATATAAAAGAGTTAACGCCCGTTAATTCTTATATAAACCCAAAACACCCATGGCCTAAGATATAAGCCCAAAGTCCCGAATATAAAAAATCCGGGTCAAAGCAAAGTCAAACTCCTACCCCCTTTTTTATACAAGTTTTTACGCGGGAAGAACAGTTGTTACTATTCATCTTCTTCCCCCTTTTACCCAACGTCACAATCATAGGGTAAAATCCAATTGACAACATGGCAAGCTAATTCAAGTGGCTAAGTACAACATGGCAGGGATAAACATCACATAAGCCCTCCCATTGGCCAATACCACCAACATAAGCACGTGGATTGTGAGAAAGCACACAAAGATGCAAGATTTTACACTAAATCCTTTCCTAAAGAAGCACAATGGCTCTGACACACGGAATGCCACGTTGGCAATCCGTGTGCTAGCAAAAGTAATCCAACAGCTTAAGATAAAGATCTAATGATTGGCAAGATTCAAGAGCAGGGATTTATGGGAGCATCTACCAACCTCCAAGGCCTAGAAGCATCTCCTGATAGCTATAAATAGCCCCTCACATTCACACACACGATATCTAGTTTTTTTAGCTTTTGAACTTTAGCTTATGTAATTTTCATTTAAAATGTTTTAGCTTAATGTTTGTTTGATGTAATTTCCTTTTTCAATATTGTAAACAGATTTTCATTAATAGAATTTGAATTTTATCCTACTTTTCTAAAGCTCACTTTTACTCAAACTGTGTCTAATAAGCTAGTAATGTTACATAAGCTTCTCATAAGCTCAGATCAAGCTCTTTGAGTCTCTAAACTCAAATTGAGCTATTAATAAGCTCTTAATATACTTAAATCTAAAAATCAGCTTAATACCTTGGCTTATTGGATTTTGAGCTTTTTGGAAGATGAGTTAACCATGGAAGATCTCATAAGGACTTTTACTAGCTTATAATTGATAAGCTTGAGCTTGTAGACAGCTCCTTGAGCTTATTGCCTTTGTTTAGCTAAGGCTTTTATAAGTTTCTTTTAATTTTCAAGTATCTTAGGTTTAATTTTACATATGCTTATATTCTGCTTATAGTCTAGCTTATTTGTGCTTAATTCTGTCTATTTGTGCTTATTAAATATGTTTGAATATCTGTTTTTAAGTTTTATAGCTTAGATCTTAGATTTCTTAGTTTAATTCATAAAACTGTCAAAAACTAAAAAAATATTAGCATAGTTCTTAGTTATTTATCTTTGGCTTATTTGCTTATTAAATATAAGTTTATTAGGTTTGTCATAAGCTATTTGCTATCTGGTATTTAGGATTTAAGCTCTTAATATCATTTTCATAAGCTAATATGGATTTTAGTCTAGTTAAAGGGGTGTTTGGGAAAACAACACTAACCGTAGGTTAGTGCTGTTTTTGGCTCTTTGGTCTTTTGTATTTATTCTAGATTCTAAATTTAGGTTAGTTCAAGCTATTTTTATAAGTTAGATTTGTGTTAGCTAAGTTTTCAATAGTTAGTATCAATATAGCTCAAATCTGTCTAGTTTTAATTGCATTATTAGCTTAATTCAGATTTAGTTTGTGTCTTTGCTTAATTTGCATCTAGGCATAAGTCTTAAGAGTGTTAGAAATATAATCATAGGCCTGCATTTTGTCTAGTTTAAGTTTTGGTCACAAATGTGTTAACTGCATCAACAGTTATAATAGAAAAATTTCCATTTTCTAGCTTAATTTTTAGAGAGTTAAAATAGTTTTTAGCTTTTGCTTTTCATAATACAGTAAGTTTTTAGGTCATTAATCATCTTTCTCAATTTGCTTTTTCAAAATAAGCTATTTTAATAATCTGTTTTTAAGCTGCAAAAGTAACTTTTGCCTTTTCAAAATACAATATAACTCAGTACCTACTGAGTTAGAAACCTGTTTTCAAACAGCTTTTTCAATAAGCTCTAGTTTTCAAAAATAGTTTTAAAAAGCTTTTTCAAGTAGTCTTTAAGCTAGTATTTTAGAAAAACCAAGTTTCATTTCATGAAAAGCTCATTTGGTTGCTTAATATTAAGCTCAAAGTTTGTCTAAGGGACTGTTTGGTTTTAAGTTTTCTATAAATGCGTATTTGTGAATTTCAGCTTATGGATTGTTACTTTGTGCTTATTTTTGTGAATTTTAGCTTATTAGGTTAACTTTAGTCTTAGATGTGCTTTTTGTTCTTAGATTTCAGCTTATTTCAGCTTGTGAAGTTCTAAAAACTCTTTAAAAAGTCAAAAAAGTAGTTAAGTGTTTATGTCAAGGTATAAGCTGTTTAACAGCTTCTTTAGGGCTTTTCATAAAAAATTTCTTTTATTAAAAGTGCCTGTTTTTAGCTTTTCTAAAACTTTGCTTTTATAAGTTTTTAAAAATAAAAAAAGGGGGAAGGTGGAAATCCCCGACCTCAACACCCTCTACCCCTTTTATAACACACACCACACACTCGACTACCAACACGCCCTGTGGTCTTTTTCGTTAAACATTTACACAATTTAATTCTTATACACGTTTTTCCATTTAAGCTTTATAAGCAGTGTTAGCTTATTACACAGCTTATTCAATAAGCTGTGTAATCAAGCTTATTTTTCCTAGGTTCTAATTAGTTCTAGTTATTTTCTGTATTTTTTCTAGAATTTTTATAATTAGTTTAGTATTTTTAAATATTTATTTTTATTAAAAACTTTAAAAAATCATAAAAAATAGAAAAAAAATCAAAAAAATATAAATCTTTTTTAGAAAATTTTATATTATCGTAAAGTTTCTAGGAAAATTAGTTTTGCTTTCGTAGGGTTTAATTTGCAAAATTTCATTTTTTAAAGAACGGGATTCGTTCCCGTTCTCATTTTTCGTGTTTTAAAGCTCATTTCAACTCCGTTTTTGTTCTAGTTTTCTTTAAACTTACTTTTTAGTCAATTAGAGTCTATTTAAAAAGAAAATTTCAATTTAGGTTTAATTTTAGAAATTTAGGGTTTTTAACTGCCGTTTAGGGTTCCCGTTTTGCGTTTTTAGTTAAAGTTTGATTTCCCGTTATTTGTTTTCGTGCTTAATTGTTATCATTTGCTTATTTTAATTTGTAGAAGTAGATAATCAAATCAATCTTTGTTTCCAATTCAAATCATTGTCCGAACAACAAACGTGGTTTCAATTTCACAAATCATTGGGGAATAACGACCCGGGAATCATACTTCCCGGTTAATATACGTATTATATTATATATATTTTTGAAGATTTTCCTTTTTACCTTTGTCCTCAAGGGTAATTTGGTAATTTTCCATCATATTATATATTTTATTATTACGTGTGTTGGTTCTAACGAATCAATTTTTGGCGCCGTTGCCGGGGATTTGTGATTAAGATTCTTTCGTTTGAAGTTTGTTGATCGTGATTTGAAGACCCTTTCGTTTTCGAAAGTTTTGTTTTTGTTAAAAAATCAAAAATAAAAAAAAATTATAAAATATAAAAAAGGTATAAAATAATTTTTTATCTTTTTAGTATAATATCATATATATATTTATATTATATATGTTATATTTATATATATAATATATATTTTTAATAATATTATATAATATATATTATTTATTATATATATATTATATGTATATATATATGTATATATATATATCAAAAATATAAAAAATTGTCCATAATAAAAAAATAAAATAAACAAAGTTGGTAAACGAACACCAACAAATAAAACATTCAATTGAGGTATTATCCATAATAAGTTCCCAACTCGAATAAAAGATTTAAAAACTTGCCTTTTGTGTCACTTGCGATATACGACTCACCTTTGAAAGTTAATCACTTTTAAAGAGCTACCGTGAAGCTTATTGATTAATTGGTTTAAGTTGTCTATCTCATTGCCCGTTAAAATTAGATTGTGAATAAACTTGTGAAAAACCAAAAATAATCTTCTTTTTCTTCCTATCCATTTAATTCTTTTCTAAACCCTCTATATTGTTTCATTCTTATGGCGTCACTCGATTATCGTTTGAACCCCCTCTTCTCGATTAAAGAATGCTCGTCTTGTGGAGCTTTGTACACTAGAAACTGTGTTTGTTCAAAAGGGGGTCTTGAAGACAAGATTCTTGTTCCCGTACCCGACTCGTCTCAAAAACCCCCTCAGAATTGTGCAACTTGTGGAGACCCGGTTGATGGTCTATATTGTCGACCTTGTGCTTTTGTGTGAAAGTGTTTGAATGAAGGTTGGTATACAATTCATGATAAAAACGAAATTCTAAACACTTCTGAGTCATCCAATGACAACACTAACATTGTTAGCGCACCTCAAGAGCCATCCGTCTTTAATCAAGACCCCGGTGAAAATTCTTCGCAAAGTCTTCCACAAATTAACCATAATTGTTGTTACGAGTGTGGTGATTCATTAGACGGTATGTTTTGTCAACAATGCACTTGTAAATCTTGTAGGAAAGGTGCTCATTATGGTTACAATTGTCCACCACAAATTCCGATTATCTCTAATCCGGAACCATGCTACAATCAAAACCTTAATGAGATCCTACAAAATTTGCAAAGTTTGCAACAACAAAGTTTTTTGGGTACATGCCAACAATGTGGTTGTAATGAATATGATGGAGTTTGTTTTCATTGTACTGTTGGAAATAGAACACAAATAAAATTTTCAGCTCCATACGATTCTCCAAATTTTGCAAACCACCCTCCACAACCCCAGTACGAAACAAATATTTGTGAGTTATGTGGAAACGATGCTCATTTTGGTTATGATTGTTCACCTCAAGTTCCGTTTGTTTACAATCAAAACTTGTGTTTCGATCAAAACTTCGATAATACTTTTTCACTAACTTCACCAAGTTTTCCACAACAAAACCTTTGTTGTGAAAACTGTGGGGGTCCTCATGCGACTTTTCAGTGTCAACCGATGAACCAAAATTTCTATAATTCTAATCTTTCCGGTTTTGACCAATTTCAACCCCCGCAGTTCCCCGTCAATTATCCTCCTCAAGAGACAAGTAAAGAAATTTTGCAAGCTCAAGAAGACTTAATGGAAGCTATACAAGCATTTTTAAAGGAGTATGATCATATACCTCCTAATGAAAAGTGCATGGCTCTATTGTTAGATGAGGATAGATTTTTTAAGATTAAGCAAGTTATGAGAGAATAGCAGAATCAACCTGAACTTATGCAAGAATTGCTTCTTAAACTTATGGATGATTTGCAAATTCATAAAGGAAGTCAACAAGAGAAGAACGAGACGGCAGCTCAAAGTTTTATTCCATATTGGAATTTTTCTATGATTGATGATGAATAAGCTAGAGACAACTTTTTGAAAGACGTTTACACCTTCTTAAGGAAGTTTAGTCGTATACCTTTTGGAGTAACACCAAAGGTTATATTGATAGCTTGGGAAAGTTTTAGCAAAATCAAAAATGCTTTGATGGACTTGGCAATATCAAACTAAGTGGTTTTTCAAGATTTTGATTTGTAAACTCTGAAGATCGTGGAAATATTAGTGAAGAGTTTTCAGAACATATTAATTGTCCAAGCTAGAATCATCCTCTTTTCTACTTCGATGATGACGATGATGAGTATACTGTTATATGGAGAAGGCCTAAGCGATTCTCACCTTTTGAACATCAAGGAGCCCGAAGATCCTCTAATCATGGGGGAAGATGAACTTAGCACTATTCCTGAAAAAGATAAATCTAGTGTTAAGGACCTCGTCCCAATCCCAAGTGGATCCAAGGGTTTTTCCAACGATATTTGTGATGATGAATCTTTGCTTAGTTGAGATATTCCGATCACATCTCCTACGATCGATTTTCTTTCCGAGGAGTTCGCCGGTGAACTCGCTCCTATTCCACCGGGAATGGATAAAGACTAAGAAGAAGATGATTGTTATGATGATGATACTTCAAGCGACGGTGATTCTTTTGAAAACATCGATTATGTTGAGGCTTTGCCTCCCGATTATGAGCTCTTCAGCTTAGAAGAGGTTGAGGATATTATTCTTCATGACAAATTGTCAAATGTCTATCTTCTCATTTCTAAGATTGAAGCGTTAAATGACAACCCCACTCTATCTTCTTTTTCTTATTATGATAATTCTTTTAGTGATCATACGGAAGAGACGAGAAGTGGCAGTTCCACTACTCATGCTAATAACTCTCTTCCCGTGTATGATTCGTTTCTTTTTGAGGCTGAGCCCGATCAGGGAGGATTGACTGGCATTGTTATTTCTGATAATTCAAATAACCCTCTTTTGGAACTTCCCGAGTTTGAATTATTTCATTTTGATCCGTCATTTCCTTGTCCTCTTCCAGAACCACCAAATGTTGAGATTAGCTTAATTGTTAGTCCGTATGCAACCAGTGTTAACAATTTGATGAGCTTAATGATGATGAAGGGTTTTTACCCATGGGGAGATGTGTTTGATGTTGATGATGGACGATTACGTCACATTTGTCATTCGGTCTTTTCTCCGTGTCTCCTCTATGTGGATTCTCCTTTGCTTTATCTCTCTTCGGAGTGTATACACCTGGTTTACCCGGCAGCTCCATGTTGAGCGGTGGTTTCTAAGGGGTATGGTAGGCATGGTGCGCTTGGGGGTTTCCTATTATTTAGGTTTGGAATGTACGTGGGTGGTGTTTTTGTTGTTCTCGTCCATTTACTTCTCTCCAAGGACGAATGAATTCGGAGATCGAGTCAAGCTATGCGACTCGGTTACCAAAAACAAAGCGCTTCGTGGGAGGCACCCCATGCTTATCTATTTTCAATTTTCTTTCTTATTTTTCTGTTGTGTTGTGAGGAGGCTTGTACTCTTCCGATTCCTATTGTGTTTGTACTTGTGATTGTTTATAGGATGAACCCAAATTTTCTAAAGACTCTCGTGTTCGGTGTTTTGTCCCGGTCCACTCGAGCTTCCTAGCCTTTGCTTGCTATTAGTTTGGGGAAATCCGATATCCTAAAGATTATTATCGACTAACATTTATTTTGTAGCACACTTAATAAACGGCTAGAGATTTTTGTGATACTTTCTTCAGGCTTGAGTTATGTATTCGACCTTTTTGAGTTCTAGTATGGGGTTTTTAAGTCTTAGGCTAGGAAACATTGATGACAATGTTTAATTTTAGTATGGGGTAGTATATCTTCGATATAATCTTATCTACTTTTGCCTGTTGTTCTCACGTACCCCGTTTTCCTACCAAAATTTTCAAAAATATGAAATTTTAAAAATTTTCAAAAATAAAAATAAGTGTTTTTGTCACAATTTTGACTTTCTTGCTGGGTAGAATAAGAGTAAATTTTGACCCGATCGAGCATGTTGAGCTCTAGCTTGTTCCTTAACTTTTAGGCTAACCGTTCGCGGAAATTCGCGAAGAACGAAAAATGATAGAGTTAAGTGTGAGTAGGATGCTAAACAAGGATTAGTTGGAAATCTTAAAGAGCTCATGTATGTAACTTGTCGCTTTTTCTCCCATAAGCTCTTAACCGGATTAATATACGTGCTGTTTTTGGAGATTAAACTTAAATCAACAATTTTTATGTAATATATAGCAAAATTTTTTTGTTTTTTTTAGTTCTTTAGTTTCAAATTCATCTTGATATTTTTCAAAAGAAGTCTTTCTCTATATAAAGTTAAAAAAAAATGATGATGCAGAATAAGGGAATTATTAAAAAATATAATAATAATAAAAGTTGTAGGCTGATAAAAGTTTACTACCTCTTGCCGGCTCACAACCGATGTGGTAGTCTTCTAAAGAAAGCCCATAGTAAGAATAAAAATCCGAGACTGATAAAAGTTTGCTGCATCTTGCCGGCTCACAACCGATGTTGCAACCTTCTAAAAGGTCAAGGGTTACAATTGCATAAATGTCTAAATAATTAAGTTTGAATTAATAAATTGATTCCTTTTTGTTAAATTCAAATATGCTTTTGAACTTTGACTTTTCTATTTTATAAGCTACGGGAAACCTGAAAGTTTTTGAAACCTAAGGTCCGTGAGTCCCGATACTAGTCTCCGTGGGGTGTCAAAAGCCTGGTCACTTAGCCGCAAGGTTGGGATGTGCCGAGACGAAAGTCGCTACATGGGATGATCTCGCCTTCAAACTTATTATTCTTAGGTGAAACATAAAGCATAGTGCAAAACATTGATTCATGGTTAAAATTCAAAATAGCACACTCACTGAAGATATAATAAATGTCGGGAGTGAAATGTTCACAAGTTGCAAATATGAGCAGTGTTAGCATCTTTACTGATATTTAGCTGTGATTTCGTTTTAAGCTTGGTTTGGATAAGTGAAAAGTCGGGGACGAAGAATTTATCCTTTTTGGGGCATTCTCGGATCGAAATGCATCTTGTTCTATGATCCCTAACAGTTATGGAAATAACGAAAGTCAAAATATTCTAAGTTTATATATATATATAAAAAAATGAAAAAGTTTTGTAAAAATGAGAAAATGGGGTGTTTTATAAATTGTGAATTCTTAACTCTCTCCACAAAAAAAATCTTTGCTACTTTTCAAAGATTTAGTTAGGGGAAGTTTTGAGGTATTTGATTATAGAGCATATAATATTACGTGAGGACACGCACTCGCTTAGTTTGGGGATTTTGTATGTGTGGGTGAAACACATATCCGTTTTATATCAAAATTGGCCCTAAAAAGACAAAATTGTGCTTTAAATGCTTGAATATTGCTTGTTTTGTCTTTGTGATTGTGTAGGAACGGATATTGTAAAAATCTCAAGAAAACGTCAAAACCGGATAATCACGAACACAGGAACGGAATTGAGTGTGCAAAAGCCGAGAGAATGCTATCAAAGGTCAACAAAAGTCAACTCATGGTCAACAGTGGTCAACCACAAAAAGACAAAACCCAAAATTCCCAAATCAGTCTCTCAAAGAAAACCAAATTGCAAAAATGGTGCCTAAACCCTAACGGTGTTAACTCTTTAATATATAAAAGAGTTAACACCCGTTAACTCTTATATAAATCCAAAACACCCATGGCCCAAGATATAAGCCCAAAGTCCCGAATATAAAAAACCTGGGTCAAAGCAAAGTCAAACTCCTACCCCCTTTTTTATACAAGTTTTTACGCGAGAAGAACAGTTGTTACTGTTCATCTTCTTCCCCCTTTTACCCAACGTCACAATCATAGGGTAAAATTCAATTAACAACATGGCAAGCTAATTCAAGTAGCTAAGTACAACATGACAGGGATAAACGTCACATAAGCCCTCTCATTGGCTAATACCCAAACATGCAAAGACACGTGGATTGTGAGAAAGCACACAAAGATGCAAGATTTTACACTAAATCCTTTCCTAAAGAAGCACAATGGCTCTGACACACAGAATGCCATGTTGGCAATCCGTGTGCTAGCCAAAGTAATCCAACGGCTTAAGATAAAGATCTAATAATTGGCAAGATTCAAGGGCAGGGATTTATGGGAGCATCTACCAACCTCCAAGGCCTAGAAGCATCTCCTGATGGCTATAAATAGCCCCTCACATTCACACACACGATATCTAGTTTTTTTAGCTTTTGAACTTTAGCTTATGTAATTTTCATTTAAAATATTTCAGCTTAATGTTTGTTTGATGTGATTTCCTTTTTCAATATTGTAAATAGTTTTTCATTAATAGAATTTGAATTTTATCCTACTTTTCTAAAGCTCACTTTTACTCAAACTGTGTCTAATAAGCTAGTAATGTTACATAAGCTTCTCATACGCTCAGATCAAGCTCTTTGAGTCTCTAAGCTCAAATTGAGCTATTAATAAGCTCTTAATATACTTAAATCTAAAAATCAGCTTAATACCTTGGCTTATTGGATTTTGAGCTTTTTGGAAGATGAGCTAACCATGAAAGAGCTCATAAGGACTTTTACTAGCTTATAATTAATAAGCTAGAGCTTGTAGATAGCTCCTTGAGCTTATTGCCTTTGTTTAGCTAAGGCTTTTGTAAGTTTCCTTTAATTTTCAAGTATCTTAGCTTTAATTTTGCATATGCTTATATTCTGCTTATAGTCTAGCTTATTTATGCTTAATTATGTCTATTTGTGCTTATTAAATATGTTTGAATATCTGTTTTTTAAGTTTTATAGCTTAGATCTTAGATTTCTTAGTTTAATTCATAAAACTATCAAAAACTAAAAAATACTAGCATAGTTCTTAGTTCTTTGTCTCTGGCTTATTTTCTTATAAATATAAGTTCATTAGGTTTGTCATTAAGATATTGCTATTTGATATTTAAGGATTTAAGCTCCTAATGTCATTTTCATAACTAATATGGTTTTAGATCTAGGTTAAAGGGGGTGTTTCGGGAGTAACAAATAACCATAGGTTAGTGCTGTTTTTAGCTCTTTGGTCTTTTGTGTTTTTTCTAGATTCCAAATTTAGGTTAGTTCAAGTTATTTTTATAAGTTAGATTTGTGTTAGCTAAGTTTTCAATAGTTAGTATCAATATAGCTCAAATTTGTCTAGTTTTAATTGCATTATTAGCTTAATTTAGATTTAGTTTGTGTCTTTGCTTTATTTGCATCTAGGCATAAGTCTTAAGAGTGTTTCGAAATAAACCAATCTATGCATGCATTTGTCTAGTTTATGTTTTGGTCACCATTGTGTCAACTGCATCACAGTTATAATAGAAAAATTTCCATTTTTAGCTTAATTTTTAGAGAGTTAAATAGTTTTTAGCTTTTGCTTTTCATAATACAATAAGTTTTTAGGTCATTAATCATCTTTCTGAATTTGGTTTTTCAAAATAAGCTATTTTAATAATCTGTTTTTAAGCTGCAAAAGTAACTTTTCCTTTTCAAAATATAATATAACTCAGTACCTACTGAGTTAGAAACCTGTTTTCAAACAGCTTTTTCAATAAGCTCTAGTTTTCAAAATATTTTTTTTTTTTTTTTTTTCTTTTTTTTTTTTTTTTTTTTTTTTTTTTTTTTTTTTTTTTTTTTTTTTTTTTTTTTGTTTTAAAAATCTTTTTCAAGTAGTCTTTAAGCTAGTTTTTTAGAAAAACCAAGTTTCATTTCATGAAAAGCTCATTTGGTTGCTTAATATTAAGCTCAAAGTTTGTCTAAGGGACTGTTTGGTTTTAAGTTTTCTATAAATGCTTATTTATGAATTTCAGCTTATGGATTGTTACTTTGTGCTTATTTTTGTGCATTTTAGCTTATTAGGTTAACTTTAGTCTTAGATGTGCTTTTTGTTCTTAGGTTTTAGCTTATTTCAGCTTGTGAAGTTCTAAAAACTCTTTAAAAAGTCAAAAAAAGTAGTTAAGTGTTTATGTCAAGGTATAAGCTGTTTAACAGCTTATTTAGGGCTTTTCATAAAAAAATTCTTTTATTAAAAGTGCTTATTTTTAGCTTTTTTAAAACTTTGCTTTTATTAGTTTTTAAAAATAAAAAAAAGGGAATGTGGAAATCGGGGGTGAGCAAGGCTCGAACCCCCGACCTCAACACCCTTACCCTTTTATAAACTAACACCAAAACTCCACTACCAAACATGCCCTAGGGTCTTTTTCGTTAACATTTACCTCCCCGAATTTAATTATTCCTCGTCATCGTTTTTTTTTTAAGCTTTATAAGCTGTGTCGCTCGCTTATTACCAAGTATAGATGTGATGTGTGTGAATAAGAGAGAAGAGAGAGAACACGCGGTTTAATTCGCTCTTCTCGCGCACGGCTCTCAGTATTTTATTCTAGAATTTTTCTAATTTAGTTTAGTATTCTTTAAAATTTATTTTTATAAAAAAACCCCCCCTTAAAAAATCAGTCTTATCTTCATCTCTCAGCTCGCCAACCTCCACTTAATCTAAAAAATATAATTCTTTTTTCCCTCGCTACACAACTATTTTATTTTATTCCGTAAACCCGTTTCCTACGCGCCTCTCTCCTCTCGCGCCGCTCTCTCATAGACCCTCTGTCGTGTGTATCTCCTAACGCGGCGCAAAAATTTCATTTTTTAAAGAACGGGGGGGGATTCGTTCACGTTCTACATTTTTCGTGTTTTAAAGCTCATTTACTCTCGTTTTGTTCTAGTTTCTTTAATACTTTTTAGTCAATTAGAGTTTCATTAAAAAAGAAAAATTCAATTTAGGTTTAATTTTGAAATTTCGATAGCGAGACTTGTTAAACTGGTTTAGGTTCGTATTGCGTTTTTAGTTACATTTGATTTTCCGTTATTGTTTTAGTGCTTAAGTGTTATCATTTGTTAAACGCTGTAAGGATGATTAAGGGTGCACAAACTAGAAATAAATGGTCGTGTTTGACAATAATGTTATACCATTTGTGAAGCGGGAGTTTTGACTGTGGATCATAGGTATAGATGGTTGGCTAACCCCAGCCGGACATAATGTTGTTACCGAGGAAAGTAGTAGAATTACCCCTATGTATGGCAAGGTGTAGAGTGCTAGAGAGAAAGACGAAAGAGAGAGTGAGAATTTTAATGAGTGCTAGGCCAGGACAGAAAAAAGAAGCACGCTGGGTCGTGGGTAAGAGATTTCTCGAGGTATTTTTGAATGACTATCAGGATTACTCCTATTCAGGAAATCAAATTGCGGAATTTAGTTCCGCGCGCCCTAGAGCATTAACGATGCGAAATCTCATTATCGATTGGCACCTTCTGAATGGAGGAGTTGTCGAGTCAACTCAATGAACTCTGGACAAGGGTTTCTTTTCGACCAATCTCATCGCCTTGGGAAAGTACCGGTATTGTTTGTGAAAGAAAAAGGAGGAGATAGAGATTTAGACATGTGTATCGATTATAGAGAGGTACCCAAAAGTATAACGTGTAAGATTATAGATTCGACTCTCCTGTGTGTGTAGCTCGTTATTCGATCAGTTGCCAGTGATACAGTAATTCTATAAGGATAGATATTAGGTCGGATACCACCAGAGCTTGTGCATGAGGAGACTGGTTTCGATTAGAACCAAACACGTAATATATAAATATATTAATATGATAGAAATTACCAAATTACCCTTGAGGACCAAACACGGTAAATTGGAAAATCCTTCAAAAAATATATATATGATTACTACGTATATTAACCGGGAAGTATTATTCCGGGTCGTTATCCAACGATTATGTGAAATTGAAACCACGTTTGTGTTCGGACATGATTTGAATTGGAAACAAAGATTGATTGGACTATCTACTTCTCAATTAATTATATAGCAAATGATAACAATAAGCACTAAAAAACAAATATCGGAAAATCAATTTTAACTAAACACGGCAAAACGGGAACCCTAAACGGCAGTTAAAAACCCTAATTTCTAAAATTAAACCTAAATTAAAATTTTCTTTTTAAAATGAACTCTAATTGACTAAAAAGTAAGTTTTAAGAAAACTAGAAAAAACGGAGTTGAAATGAGCTTTAAAACACGAAAAATTGAGAACGGAACGAATCCGTTCTTTAATAAATGTAAATTTTGCAAATTAAAACCTACGAAAGCAAATAATTTTCCTGAAACTTTACGTTAAATAAAAATTTTCTAAAAAAGATTTATATTTTTTCATTATTTTTTTTTATTTTTTTATAGATTTTTTTAAAGTATTTAATAAAATAAATGTTTAAAAATACAACTAATTATAAAAAATTCTAGAAAAAAATACTGAAATAGCTTAACTAATTAGAAATCTAGGAAATAAGAAGGATTGATTGCACTAGCTTATGATATAGATGTGTAATAAGCTAACACGCTTATAAGCTTAAAAAGAAAAAACGTGGTTATAAGAATAAAATTGTGTAAATGTTTAACGGACAAGACCTAGGGCATGTGTTGGTAGAGGAGTGTGTGGTGTGTTTTATTAAAAGGGTGTAGGGGTGTTGAGGTCGGGGGTTCGAGTTTGCTCACCCGATTTTTCAAATTCCCTTTTTTTTTATTTTTTAAAAATAATATAAAGCAAAGTTTTATTAAAAGCTAAAAATAAGCACTTTTAATAAAAGAATTTTTTTTATGAAAAGCCCTAAATAAGCCTGTTAAAATGCTTATACCCTTGAATGAACCTTCAACTCTTTTTTGACTTTTTAAAGAGTTTTTAGAACTTCACAAGCTGAAATAGTAAAAACTAAGATCAAAAAGCACTTACGACTAAAGTTAACCTATTAAGCTAAAATTGCACATAAATAAGACAAAGGAACAATCCATTAGTGATAAAATCAGAAATAAGCATTTATAGAAAACTTAAAAACCAAAAAGTCCCTTAGACAAAAATTTGAGCTTAATATTATGCAATCCAAATGAGCTTTCATGAAATGTAAACTGGTTTTTCTAAAAAAACTAGCTTAAAGACTACTTGAAAAAGATTTTTAAAACTATTTTTGAAAACTAGAGCTTATTGAAAAAGCTGTTTGAAAACAGGTTTCTAACTCAGTAGGTACTGAGTTATATTATATTTTGAAAAGGAAAAGTTACTTTGCTGCTTAAAAAACGTATTAAAATAGCTTATTTTGAAAAACCAAATTCAGAAAGATGATTAATGACCTAAAAACTTATTGTATTATGAAAAGCAAAAGCTAAAAACTATTTAACTCTCTAAAAATTAAGCTAGAAAATGGAAATTTTTCTATTATAACTGCTGATGCAGTTGACACAATTGTGACCAAAACTTAAACTAGACAAAATGCAGGCATATGATTATATTTCTAACACTCTTAAGACTTATGCCTAGATGCAAATAAAGCAAAGACACAAACTAAATCTAAATTAAGCTACAAGGCACCATTCATGTCATATACCCTAAGGCTCTTTAAGACATAAATGGACTGATCTTATTTGCACCATATACCCTAAGGCTCTTTAAGGTACAAACAAGATAAAAATTAAGCAACAATATCCATTTCATATACCCTAAGGCTCTTTAAGGAATGAATAAGGATATAATTTCACTTATTAGATTCTACTTACCCCATATACCCTAAGGCTCTTTAAGAGATAAGCAAAATATTTATTCATGTGATACATATAGTATGCCAAATTAAGTATTTCTGATGTGTACTCGTCTTAATCACAAAGAAACTAAAGAAAACTTCCATTAACTAATTATTAACCAAAAAACCGCACAACTCTATTTATTTAACAATTAGTATATAAAGGTGAAACAGGCTAATAGGAGAAAAAGCTTCAATTAACACTTATGAGCCTTAAAGAAATCCAACTATTCTATGTTTAGCATCAAAACTTATATTCTACTCTATCATCTCTTGTTCTTCACAATTTAAAATTTCTAATAAAGAAACTCGTGAATACTTATCCTAATGAATCAAGATTGGCACTTTTAACAAGTCACATAGAATGGCAACAATCTCAACTCTAATAAATCAATCTTCGCATATTTAAAATCAATTATGGGAACTTGTAAAGTCTTGACTTTGTTAAGCTAGACTTTCGTTTTATAGCTCATTGTATAAAAGATTAGCAAAAATCAATCTATTTAAAGTTAAGGAGAAAGCTAAGATATAAAACCGATCGCGTCAAAATTTACTTTTTATTCTCACCAACGGAAAACCTACATTCGTGTCAACTTTTTTTTCTATTTTTTATTAACTATTTATATTTTTCAACATTTTTTTTATATATATGAACAATAAACGAGATATTAAGACTTAAAATTTTAAATTTTTTTGGGAAAACGGGGTACGTGAGAACAACAGGCAAAAGGTAGGTAAGATCATATCGAAGATATACTACCCCATACTAAAATTAAACATTGTCCTCAATGTTTCCTAGTCTAAGACTTAAAAACCCCATACTAGAACTCAAAAAGTCGAATGCATAACCCGAGCATGGAGAAAGTATCACAAAAATCTCAAGCCGTTTATCAAGTATGCTAAAAGATAAATGTTAGTCGATAATAATCTAGGATATCGGATTTCCCCAAACTAATGGCAAGCAAAGGCTAGGAAGCTCGAGTGGACCGGGACAAAACACCGAACACGAGAGTCTTCAAAAATTTTGGGTCAATCCTACAAACAATCACAAGCACAAACAACAAGGATCGGAAGAGTACAAGCCTCCTCACATCACAATAGAAATAAGAAAGAAGAAAAATGGATAAGCATGGGGTGCCTCCCACGAAGCGCTTTGTTTTTGGTAACCGAGTCACATAGCTTGACTCGATCCCCGAATTCATTCGTCCTTGGAGAAAGTTTGGAGATCCTGGACTACCTTGGGTGGTAAGTCCCCTCCGAAGTAATGCTTCACACGATGACCATTCACCTTAAAGTTTGGACCATCGGGTTGAGATAACTCGATGGTTCCGTATGGAAAAACTTTGGTGATGGTGAAAGGTCCCGACCAACGAGTTTTAAGCTTTCCCGAGAATATCTTTAGACGAGAGTTGAAGAGTAAAACTCGATCACCAACATTGAAAATGAGGTTTTTGATCTTAGAGTCGTGAAGCTTCTTCGTCCTCTATTCATATATCAAAGAATTCTCGTAAGCTTGATCACGAAGCTCATTAAGTTCATTAAGGTGAAGCTTCCGGTGATCACCCGCGGTTTTAAGATCGAAATTAGCATGTTTTAAAGCCCATAATGCTTTATGCTCTAACTCGATAGGTAAATGGCAAGACTTTTCGTACACTAACTTGTAAGATGTACAACCAATCGGTGTCTTAAAAGCGGTACGGAATGCCCATAAAGTGTCATCTAGTTTGTCAGACCATGAGGCACGGTTTTCTCCAACCGTCCTTTCTAGAATACGTTTCAAGCCACGATTGGACACCCTCCACTTTACCGCACCAATCGTTTGAAGGGTGATAAAGCGGATAGCTAGACGATTTTTGACCCTATACTTAGACATTACTTTAGCAAACTGCATCGTTACAAAAATGGGTCCCACCACATTGCTTATAATAGTTCTACCAGGTTTTACAAATCGGCAAAAAAAGAGACTTCCAAAAACTAAACTACTTCTCTAGCAATCGATAGTGGGGACGCCTTGGCTTCAAACCCATTTCGAAAGATAATCAACAACTACGAGGTGTATTTATTCCTCTTGAAGATGGAACTGGTCCTTATGAAATCAATACCCTATACATCAAAGCGATTTACGAAACTTGATACGTTTGAGGCAATCTCATCCTCGTTGTGAAAATTTTGCCTTGTCTTTGTACCTGTAACACAAATTGATCATTGTATGGGCATCTCGAATATTTTTTGCCAAAAGAATCCCGCATCAAATACTTTTTCGAGCGGTGAGATTGGCACTATGAAGGCCCCTGCCCCCGGTGGGTCCTTTATGACAAGCTTTGAGAATATCAATAGCTTCTTGCCCATGCACACACCGTCGAATAATTTGATCCGCACAAGTACGAAAAAGATAGGGATCATCCCAGAAATAATATTTGACATCCTTAAAAAACTTCCTCTTTTGTTGAGTTGACATTCCTTTGATGATAAAATTCCCCGCATGGAAATTTGCATAGTCAGCAAACCATGGGGTACTTTTACTAGATAGAACTCCAAGAGTTTCTAAAGGAAAATGTTCATTAATGTTCTTGTTTTCTAACACATCCTTATGAGGATTCTTAAGTCTAGATAAATGATCTGCCGCGAGGTTCTCAGCTCCTTTCGTATTAATGACGTTGAAATTTAATTCCTGAAGGAGGAGAACCCACCTTAGCAATCTTGCCTTGGCATCTTTTTTTGGCAAATAGGTACTTAAGGGCGGAATGGTTCGTATACACTATGCTTTTATTCATGATGAGGTATGACTGGAATTTTCGAAAGCGTAACACACAAAAAAAAAACTTACATTTCCTTTTCCCGTTGTGATGTATTCGATTCCGCCTCGGTCATAGTTTTGCTAATTGCATAAGTATAGGCCTAAAGTGTTTCTCATTCGTTGCCCCAGAACCGCACCTATGGCATAGTTTCCGCTCGCATCGCACATAAGCTCAAAGGGCTGGTCCTAGTCGGGGACAATCAGAATTTGAGCTTCGGTTAATTTCTTCTTTAAGGTCTGAAAAGCTGAATAGCATTCTCGGAGAAAAATTGAAAGGATGTTTTTTCTCAAGGAGATGGGGTCATGGGGTCAAGAAATTTTGAAAGTCCTTGATGAATCTGAATGGGTAAAAACAGCCATTGTCCGAGAAAACTTCTAATACCCTTGACAGTAGTTGGGTGAGGTAACTTAGCAATGACGTCTATTTTGGCTTTGTCGACTTCTATTCCTTTCTTTGAAGTTTTGTGTCCAAGTACGATGCCTTCTTTTACCATAAAATGGCCTTTTTCCCAATTTAGAGCCAAATTAGTGTCTTCACACCGTTTAAGCATCTTTTCTAAATTAGAAAGGTACGTAGAGAAAGAATTTCCAAAAACTAAAAAGTCATCCATGAAAACTTCCATCGTCTTTTCAATCATATCATGGAAGATTGCCATCATACACCTCTGAAACGTGCCTGGTGCATTGCATAAGCCAAAAGGCATGCGGCGATAAGCAAACATTCCGTATGGGCAGGTGAATGTGGTCTTTTCCTGATCTTTCGGATCGATTGGTATTTGAAAGTAACCCGAGAAACCATCGAGGAAAAAATAGTATTCATTTCTTGCGAGTCTCTCGAGCATTTGATCCATAAATGGCAAAGGGAAGTGGTCTTTTCGGGTAGCTTCGTTCAACTTTTGATAATCAATACATACTCTCCATCCCGTAACAAGTCTAGTTGGTACTAATTCATTTTCATCATTGGTCACTATGGTCATCCCTCCTTTCTTCAGCACACAGTGCACTGGGCTTACCCAAGGACTATCCGAGATTGGGTAGATTAATCCAGCGTCAAGAAGTTTTTCAACCTCTTTCTTAATGACATCATGGATCTTTGGATTAACCCTTCTCTGATGTTGGACCGCTGGTTCATAGTCCTCTTCCATTAGAATTTTATTAGAACAAAATTCCGGGTTAATACCCTTTATGTCGGAGAGTTTCCAAGCAATGGCTTGCTTTCAGGACTTTAGAACCTTTATGAGAGCGGTCTTTTCACGATCGAAACTGAACAATATTTGCAATAATAACGGGCAACTGTTTTGTTTATCTTCCAAAAAGGCATATTCGAGAATGAGGGCGGTAATCCTGAAGTTCGACCTCAGGAGGTTCAACAATTGACAGATTTGTTGTTCGTAAGGTCAATTACTTTAGCTCTTTCGAAATCGGGCAAATAATATCCTTGGTTGTAGAGGGGGAAAAGGATCACATTAAAGGAGTGCTTCGAGAATAAGAATGTCCCCCTCTGGGTCATAATATGATTCATCAACTTCCGGTGAAGTTGGATCGTCGGCTAGAGCAAGAAAAGCATCGGCTTCTTCTAGAAGGAGAAAATCACTATCCCCGAAAGGAGTGAGAGTTGCGAGAAGATTTGTAAACTATCGGATCCATATCCGGGAGTAGGATTGCCACTCACGATCACGTCGGAAAATCCTAGAACTTCTCGCGAGTATTCTTCACATGTAGCATCAATAAGATCGACTCGGTTTAATGACTCGAGGTTATTATATGAAATAGGAGTATCACCACACTTAAGAGTCAAAGATTGGTCATCATGTCTAAGGGTTATTTCCCCTTCGTAAACATCTATCAGAGCATGAGCCGTACTAAGAAAAGGTCTCCCGAATATCAACGGTACTCGAGGATCGGCTATAAAATCTAATACTACAAAGTCGGCCGGAAAGTAGAATTTTCCAACTTTTACAAACACATTTTCGGCTACACCGGTTGGTTTTGAAATTGTACGGTCGGCTAATTCTAACACCATTTTAGTATCATTAAGGCCCGAGAGTCTAAGCTTCTTCCATATAGAAAGAGGCAATGAAATGATGCTAGCACCTAAATCGCTAGGGCTAAGCAATAATCAAACTTCGAAAAGTCGCATGGAATGAGAAATCGACCGGGGTCACCAAGCTTTTTCGGAAGCTTTCTGAGGACAACCACACTACAATTTTCATTCAAAGGTGTATTAGTTAACTCAATTAACTTGTCTTTTGTAGGTAAGCAATTTCTGAACATCGAGCAAATTAGTCAAATGAATAGACGTCCGCGAAACTTAGCTCAAAATGAAGGTCACAGAAAATTTCCATAAACTTTGAAGCTAAAATATCATCCTTTTCTCGGAGCTTCTCTTTTGCAAGTCTTGAAGGGTAAGGCAAATTAGTCTTGGTCTTTTTAGCAACAAAAGGCTCATCATTGGTTCTATTGTCTTTGTTTTGTTCTTGGACCAAAGGAGTTTTGGATTTCTTCGGTGCTTGGAAGCACGTATCCTTTGTCACCCCCCTGTTCCTTTTCCAACAACCGTGGTGGAATCGTAGGTCCATCATATGAAACACCACTTCGGGTGGTAATGGCCTTGGTTTCATTCCTAGGGTTTGGTATGGTGTTGCTTGGAAGAGAACCTAAACTCGAAGCATTGTTATTGTGATAATTTTGCATAAAACTTAACATCATGTTTTGAAAATCATCTTGCTTCTTTTGAGAATCATTATAACTCCTTTGAAAATCAATTTGATTTTTTTGAAAATTATCCAATTTCATTTGCAAATTATTCATATTAGCATCATTAGCTTTTGTGTAAGCTTCAAATTTCGAGTTTGTCACCGGGGCTTGTTGAACGGGGGCTTGATAACCCGGAGCTTGATGGTTTAAGCCCGAGTTATTGTTATCTCCTTGATGAACTTGATTCCCTTGGTTCCTATTGTTGTTATACCCTTGGTTTTGGTTATACCCTTGATGGTTCCTATTGTTGTTTTGTATTTGGTTGGGTAAAAACCAAACCGGGTATGGTCCATTTGTTAGCCACACTATGAGGAACGGTATCCGGAATTTCCTTGAACAAATTACAACGACGGCTGTTGTTAAAATTTGGTGAAGATTATCATGAAAACGAGAAATTATATCCTCCACTGTTACAGGCCAATTATCCGCAGTTATGATTAGCACCAAAAGTAACACATATTTCCTCAACTGCTTTGACGGTAGCGGGAGTCGTAACAACTAACACTTTCATCTCATTAATAGACTTTTCTAATCGACTTATCCTAATTTCCATTTTATCTTCGAGAGTTGCAGCAATTTGTTGAAGTTCGAAAGAATTAGAGGGTGAAGAAGAAGAAGGAGGAGCATTCGTACTCACTCTTGACACGGCGTTCCGTGAATGTCAAAACTTTATCTACTCTTGATTATACGTAAACAATCATTAGGCATCTTATCCAAAAAATAACCTCCTGCACGGGAATTCAATGAATCTTGGTCATTGTAATTCAAAGCATTATAAAACGTGTCGATTTGATGTGTTAACGAAAAACCATGATGAGGACAAGCACGTAGAAGATCCTTGAAACGATCCCATGCCTCGTAAAATGTTTCGTTGGCTTATTGGCGAAAGTTCGTTATCTCATTGCGGAGATTAGTCGTTTTTTAAGGTGGGAAAAATGTATGGATAAACTTTGAACAAGATCATCCCAAGACAAAATGAATTGAGGGGAGCTCTTTGTCTAGCCATGTTTTTACCACTTCCATCAAATCAAAAAACGGGAAAAGCAAAAGCTTAACCGTTGTGCTAGGCACATTTTAAAATTGAAAATTATTGGTGATCTTTTCAAAATATCGGATATGACCATGAGGATCCGTTTTGTCATCATCACCTTAAAATTTGTTAGATTGAACAAGGGTGATGAGACTCGGTTTAAGTTCAAAATTATCTGCTTGAAATGGATGAATAACAATAGCATCCTCAAATCCCCCAGTGGGTGCTTGAAGGAGCTCGGCCATGGTATGATTGTCGGCCATCGGTATCTCGGGTACCTCAACAATAACCGGTGTTAATTGTTGTTGTTGATGACGGTTACGGTTACGGGTTTGAGAACGAGTGCGCATGCACTAAAAATATAAAAAGAAACAAAAAATTACACTAATTTTTTTTGATTTTTTCAATTTATTCATGATCTATTTTAACGGACAACGAGATGACAACTTAAACCAAATAATCAAATTTCTTCAACGGTACACGAAAAAATTTTTTTTTTACTTCTTTAAGAGAGTCGTCCCTCGTAAATGACACAAATGACAAGTTTTTAAATCTTTGGTTTGGAAACTTATTGATGGATAATACCTCAATCTGAAGGTAATATTATGTTGGGTGTTCTTTTTACCAACGTGTTTATTTTAATTATTTTTTATGGACAAATTTTTAAATTTTTAATTTTTTTATATGATAAATTATACTAATAAAAGAAAAGAAATATTTTTTTACTTTTTATATTTTTTTACTTTTTTTTGTATTTTTAAATGTTTTAACAAAAACAAAACTTTCAAAAACGAAAGAGTCTTCAAATCACGATCAACAAACGCAAACAAATGAATCTTAATCACAAATCCCCGGTAACGACGCCAAAAATTGATTCGTAGAAAACCAACACACGTAATAATAAAATATAATATGAAATGAAATTACCAAACTACCCTTGAGGACAAAGGTAGAAAGGAAAATCTTCACAAATATATATATATATATATATATATATATATATATATATATATATATATATATATATATATATATATATAATACGATATTAAACCGGGAAGTAAGATTCCCGGGTCCGTTTATTCCCTAACGATTTATGAATTGAATCCACGATTTGTGTTGTTCGGACAATGATTTGAATTGGAAACAAAGATTGATTTGATTATCTATTTCTACAAATTAAAATCAACAATTAAAATAAGCAAACAATAACAATTAAACTAAATAACGGGCACGAAGAAAACGCGACAAATAAGCAATTAAACTAAATTTTAAGCCTACGAAAGCAAATTTAATTTCTAAACCTAAATTAAGATAAAAGAAAATTTTAAGAAAAAGAAAATTATTTTTTTTTAATTATTTTTGTATTTATATGACTTAAAGAACTAGATTAAATGAATAAAACCTAGAAAATTAGCAAATTTAATTTCCTAAAAATTCTAAAATATGATTTTCTACTAACTTAGTTTAAAAGAGGTAAAATATTAATAAAACTTAGAAAACTATTTTTAACTACTTTTAATAATAAAATCCTATTTTATAAAACTAATTTTAAAAAGTGAAAAATAGAAATTAAAGTTCTAAAAAGGTAAAAATGAATATAATGAATGTAAACCTAAAAGTAATTATTCTAAAACTAAAAACTATTTTTTGTAATTTTTTCTAAAAACTTTTTACTATTTTTTATGGCTTTTTAAATATTTTAACTTTTGAAAATTAATTAAAATAACCAAAAAGATTATGAAAAACTTCTAAAAAAAACAGAAAAATGCGTAAAATCTTAAGAATCCTAAGAAAGAAAGCTGGCTAGCCTCAACTTATCAATAAGCACTAAAAAGCACCAAAATCTAATCGTAGGATCTTATAAGATTTTAGATTTTTCCTGTTTTTTTTAGAATTTTTCATAATCATTTGTTATTTTTAATTAATTTTCAAAAGTTAAAAAATTAAAAAAAACCATAAAAAATATAAAAAGTTTTTAGAAAAATACAAAAAAATAGTTTTTAGTTTTAGAATAATTACTTTTAGGTTTTACATTCATTAAAATCATTTTTACCCCTTTTAGAACTTAATTTCAATATTTTCACTTTTAAATTAGATTTTTATAAAATAGGATTTTATTATTAAAAGTATTAAAAATAGTTTCTAAGTTTTTATAATATTTGTATACTTCTAAGTTAGAAAATCATATTTTAAATTTTTAGAATTAATTGCTATTTCTATGAATTTTAATTCAATAATTAGTTTTTCTTAAGTCCATAATAAATACAAAAAAAATAAAAAAAAATAATTTCTTTTTCTTAAAATTTTCTTTTATCATAATATTAGGGTTAGAAATGTAAATTTGCTATCTTACTTAAAGATTAGTTTAATTGCTTATTTCGCGTTTTTCCTCGTGCCCGTTCTTTTGTTTTCTAGTTTAATTGATTATTGTTTCTTCAATTTAATTGTTGTTTTTAATAGTAGATATAGGATAATAAATTCAATCTTTGTTTCCCAATTCAAATCATTGTCCGAACAACAACGTATTCTATTACATAAATCGATAGGATAACGCCCGGAATCATACTTCCTCCGGTAAATATACGGATTATATATATATAAATAGATATATATATAATATATACTATATAATATAATATATAATATATATAAATATATCTTTGTGAAGATTTTCTATCTACCTTTGGTCCTCAAAGGGTATTTGTAATTTCATTTCATATAATAATTTATTATTACGTTGTGTTTGATCTCTCTCTCTCTACAATCAATTTTTGGCGCCGTTGCTGGGGATTTGTGATTAAGATTCTTTCGTTTGCGTTTGTTGATCGTGATTTGAAGACCCTTTCGTTTTCGAAAGTTTTGTTTTTGTTTAAAATCAAAAATACAAAAAAATTAAAAAATATAAAAAGTAAAAAATATTTTCTTTTTTTTTCTTTTCTTAGTATAATTATCATATAAAAAAATTAAAAATATAAAATTAGTCCTATAACAAAAATAAATAAACAAAGTGGTAAAAGAACACCAACAAATAATACCTTCAATTGAGGTATTATCCATCAATAAGTTCCCAACTCAAATCAAAGATTTAAAAACTTGTCATTTGTGTTATTTACGAGGTACAACTCATCTTAAGAAGTAAAAAATTTTAAGAGTTACCGTGAAGTAAATTTGATTATTTGGTTTAAGTTGTCTTCTCGTTATCCGTTAAAATAGATTGTGAATAAATTGAAAAATCCAAAAAAATTAGTGTAATTTTTTGTTTCTTTTTATATTTTTAGTGCATGCGCACTCGTTCTCAAACCCGTAATTGTAATCGTCAACAACAACAATTAACACTGGTTATTGTTGAGGTACCCGAGATACCGATGGCCGACAATCGTACCATGGCCGAGCTCCTTCAAGCACCCACCGGGGGGTTTGAGGATGCTATTGTTATTCCTCCATTTCAAGCAGATAATTTTGAACTTAAACCGAGTCTCATCACCCTTGTTCAATCTAACAAATTTTATGGTGATGGTGACAAAACGGATCCTCATGGTCATATCCGATATTTTGAAAAGATCACCAATAATTTTCAATTTTAAAATGTGCCTAGCACAACGGTTAAGCTTTTGCTTTTCCCGTTTTTGATTGATGGAGTGGCTAAAACATGGCTAGACAAAGAGCCCCCTCAATTCATTTTGACTTGGGATGATCTTGTCTCAAAGTTTATCCATACATTTTTCCCACCTTAAAAAACGACTAATCTCCGCAATGAGATAACGAACTTTCGCCAATAAGCCAACGAAACATTTTACGAGGCATGGGATCGTTTCAAGGATCTTCTACGTGCTTGTCCTCATCATGGTTTTTCGTTAACACATCAAATCGACACGTTTTATAATGCTTTGAATTACAATGACTAAGATTCGTTGAATTCCGCTGTAGGAGGTTATTTTTTGGATAAGATGCCTAATGATTGTTTACGTATAATCAAGAGTAAGATAAAAGTTTGACATTCACGGAACGCCGTGTCAAGAGTGAGTACGAATGCTCCTCCTTCTTCTTCTTCACCCTCTAATTCTTTCGAACTTCAACAAATTGCTGCACACTCGAAGATTCAAAGGAAATTAGGATAAGTCGATTAGAAAAGTCTATTAATGAGATGAAAGTGTTAGTTGTTACGACTCCCGCTACCGTCAAAGCAGTTGAGGAAATATGTGTTACTTTTGGTGCTAATCATAACTTCGATAATTGTCCTTTAACAAGAGGAGGATATAAATTTCTCGTTTTTCATGATAATCTTCACCAATTTCAACAAACAGCCGCCGTTGGCAATTTTGTTCAAGGAAATTCCGGATACCGTCCTCCTAGTGTGGCTAACCAAATGAGACCACCCGGTTTTTCCTAACCAAATGCCCAAAACAACAATAGGAACCATCAAGGGTATAACCAAAACCAAGGGTATAACAACAATAGGAACCAAGGGAATCAAGTTCATCAAGGAGCTAACAATAACTCGGGCTTAAACCATCAAGCTCCGGCTTATCAAGCCCCCGTTCAACAAGCTCCGGTGACAAACTCGAAATTTAAAGCTTACACGAAAGCTAATGATGCTAATATGAATAATTTGCAAATGAAATTGGATAATTTTCAAAGAAATCAAAAAGATTTTTAAAGGAGTTATAATGATTCTCAAAAGAAGCAAGATGATTTTCAAAACATGATGTTAAGTTTTATGCAAAATTATTACAATAACAATGCTTCGAGTTCGGGTTCTCTTCCAAGCAACACCATACCAAACCCTAGGAATGAAGCCAAGGCCATTACCACCCAAAGTGGTGTTTCATATTATGGACCTCCGATTCCACCGCCGGTGGTGGAAAAGGAACCCGAGGTGACAAAGGATACGGTGCTTCCAAGCACCGAAGAAATTCAACCTCCTTTGGTCCAAGAACAAAACAAAGACAAAGAACCAATTGATGAGCCTTTTGTTGCTAAAAAGACCAAGACTAATTTGCCTTACCCTTCAAGACTTGCAAAAGAAAAGCTTCATGAAAAGGATGATATTTTAGCTTCAAAGTTTATGGAAATTTTTCGTGACCTTCATTTTGAGCTAAGTTTCGCGGACGCTCTCATTCATATGCCTAAATTTGCTCCAATGTTCAAGAAATTGCTTAATAACAAAGACAAGTTAATTGAGTTAACTAAGACACCTTTGAATGAAAATTGTAGTGCGGTTGTCCTCAAAAAGCTTCCGGAAAAGCTTGGTGACCCCGGTCGATTTCTCATTCCATGCGATTGTTCGGAGTTTTATGATTGCTTAGCCCTAGCCGATTTAGGTGCTAGCATCAATCTCATGCCTCTTTCCATATGGAAGAAGCTTAGACTCCCGGGCCTTAATGATACTAAAATGGTGTTAGAATTAGCTGACCATACAATTTCAAAACCAACCGGTGTAGCCGAAAATGTGTTTGTAAAAGTTGGAAGATTCTACTTTCCGGCCGACTTTGTAGTATTAGATTTTATAGCCAATCCTCGAGTACCATTGATACTCTGGAGACCTTTTCTTAGTACGGCTCATGCTCTGATAGATGTTTACGAAGGTGGAAAATAAGCCCTTATACATGAGAACCATCTTTGACTCTTAAGTGTGGTGATACTCCTATTTCATATAATAACCTCGAGTCATTAAACCGAGTCGATCTTATTGATGCTACATGTGAAGAATACTCGCGAGAAGTTCTAGGATTTTCCGACGTGATCGTGAGTGGCAATCCTACTCCCGGATATGATCCGATAGTTTCAAATTCTTCTCCAACTCTCACTCCTTTCGGGGATAGTGATTTTCTCCTTCTAGAAGAAGCCGATGCTTTTCTTGCTCTAGCCGACGATCCAACTTCACCGGAAGTTGATGAATCATATTATGACCCAGAGGGGGACATTCTTATTCTCGAAGCACTCCTTAATAGTGATCCTTTACCCCCTCTAAACCAAGGAAATTATTTGCCCGAATTTCGAAAAGAGCTTAAAGTAATTGAACCTACGAACAACAAATCTTCAATTGATGAACCTCCCGAGGTCGAACTTCAGGACTTACCGCCTCATCTCGAATATGCATTTTTGGAAGATAACAACAAGTTGCCCGTTATTATTGCCAAAGATTTGAGTGTCGATGAAAAGACCGCTCTCATAAAGGTTCTAAAGTCCTGAAAGCAAGCCATTGCTTGGAAACTCTCCGACATAAAGGGTATTAACCCGGAATTTTTGATCTAATAAAATTCTATGGAAGAGACAATTGAACCAGCGTCCAACATCAGAAAGGGTTAATCCAAAGATCCATGATGTCCATTAAGAAAGAGGATGAAAAACTTCTTACGCTGGATTAATCTTACCCAATCTCGGATATCCTTGGGTAAGCCCAGTGCACTGGTGTGCTGAAGAAAGGAGTGGATGACCAAAGTGACCAATGATGAAAATGGAATTATACCAACTAGCTTGTTACGGGATGGAGAGTAGTAATTGATTATCAAAATTGAGACGTAAGCTACCCGAAAAGACCACTTCCCCTTTGCCATTTATGGATCAAATGCGCGAGAGACTCGCAAGACATGAATACAATTTTTTTCCACGATGGTTTCTCGGGTTACATTCAAATACCAATCGATCCTAAAGATCAAGAGAAGACCACATTCACCTGCCCATACGGAACGTTTGCTTACCGCCGCATGCCTTTCCGCTTATGCAATGCACCATGCACGTTTCAGAGGTATATGATGGCAATCTTCCATGACATGATTGAAAAGACGATGGAAGTATTCATGGATGACTTCTCGGTTTTCGGAAATTCTTTCTCACCGTGCCTTTCCAATTTAGAAAAGATGCTTAAACGGTGTGAAGACACTAATTTAGCTCTAAATTGGGAGAAAAACCATTTTATGGTGAAAGAAGGCATCGTTCTTGGACATAAAATTTCAAAGAAATGAATAGAAGTCGACAAAGCCAAAATAGACGTCATTGCTAAATTACCTCATCCAACTACCGTCAAGGGTAATAGGAGTTTTCTCGGACATGCAGGTTTCTACCGTAGATTCATCAAGGACTTTCCAAAAATTTCTCGACCCATGACCCATCTCTTTGAGAAAAACACTTATTTCATTTTCTCCGAAGATTGCATTCAAGCTTTTTAGATTTTAAAGAAAAAACTTACGGAAGCTCCAATTCTGATTGCCACCGACTGGGACCAGCCCTTTGAGCTTATGTGCAATGCGAGCGACTATGCCATAGGTGCAGTTCTGGGGCAACGAATTGAGAAACACTTTAGGCCTATACGTTATGCAAGCAAAACAATGACCGAGGCGGAATCGAACTACACCACAACGGAAAAGGAAATGTTAGCCGTGGTGTACGCCTTCGAAAAATTCGGATCGTACCTAATCATGAATAAAAGCATAGTGTATACGGATCATTACGCCCTTAAATACCTCTTTATTAAGAAAGACGCCAAGGCGCGATTGCTCCGGTGGGTTCTCCTCCTTCAAGAATTCAATTTTAAAGTAATTGATACGAAGGGAGCCGAGAACTATGCGGCCGATCATCTTTCCCGATTAGAAAACCCGTATGAAAATGTTCTCGATCCAAAGGAAATAAACAAAAATTTTCCTCTCGAGACACTTAATATGGTGACTTCTCGTGGTGACCCAAGTACCCCGTGGTTTGCTGATTATGCAAATTACCACGCGGGGAATTTCATTGTCAAAGGAATGTCAACTCAGCAGAAAAACAAATTTTTCAAAGATGTCAAACACTATTTTTGGGACGACCCTTTTCTATTCAAAACCTGTGCGGATCAAGTGATCCGGCGATGTGTTTCGGGCCAAGAAGCTGTCGACATCCTCACAGCTTGCCATAGTGGACCCACCGGGGGACATTACGGTGCCAACTACACCGCCAAAAAGGTTTTTGATTCAGGATTTTATTGGCCCACAATCTACAAAGATGCCCATGAGTTAGTCAAAAACTGTGACTCATGCCAGCGTCAAGGAAAAATTTCACAGCGTGATGAGATGCCACAAAATTCCATCCAAGTGTGTGAAATCTTTGATGTCTGGGGCATAGACTTCATGGGACCATTTCCGTCATCTAGAGGAAATAAGTACATACTCGTAGCCGTAGATTACCTATCCAAATGGGTTGAAGCCAAGGCGCTCCCCACTAACGATGCTAGAGTTGTAGTTAAGTTTTTGAAATCTCTTTTTGCCCGATTCGGTACACCGAGAGCTATTATAAGCGATCGTGGGACCCATTTCTGTAATGACAAATTTGCTAAAGTAATGTCTAAGTATGGGGTCACTCATCGTCTTGCTACCGCTTACCACCCTCAAACGAGTGGTCAAGTCGAGGTGTCGAATCGTGGGTTAAAACGTATTTTAGAAAGGACGGTTGGAGAAAACCGTGCCTCATGGTCCGATAGGCTTGATGACGCTCTATGGGCATTCCGTACCGCTTATAAGACACCAATTGGTTGCACCCCTTACAAGCTCATGTATGGAAAGTCGTGTCATCTACCTATCGAATTAGAGCATAGAGCGTATTGGGCATTAAAACATGCTAATTTCGATCTTAAAACCGCGGGCGATCACCGGAAGCTGCAACTTAATGAGCTTCGTGATCAAGCATACGAGAATTCTTTGATTTATAAGGAGAGGACGAAGAAGCTTCACGACTCAAAGATCAAAAACCGCATTTTCAATGTTGGTGATCAAGTCTTGCTTTTCAACTCTCGTCTAAAGATATTCTCGGGGAAGCTTAAAACCCGATGGTCCGGCCCTTTCACTATAACCGAAGTTTTTCCATATGGCACTGCCAAATTATCTCACTCCGACGGATCAAACTTCAAAGTGAATTGCCACCGACTTAAGCACTACTTCGGAGGGGACACACCACCCATGGTTGTCCCGGATCTCCAGACTTTCCCTAAGGACGAATGAATTCAGGGATCGAGTCAAGCTATGTGACTCGGTTACCAAAAACAAAGCGCTTCGTGGGAGGCACCCCATGCTTATCCATTTTCTATTTTCTTTCTTATTTCTAATGTGTTGTGAGGAGGCTTGTACTCTTCCGATCTTTGTGTTTGTTGTTTGTTGTGATTGTTTGCAGGATGAACCCAAATTTTCTGAAGTCTCTCGTGTTCGGTGTTTTGTCCCGGTCCACTCGAGCTTCCTAGCCTTTGCTTGCCATTAGTTTGGGGAAATCCGATATCCTAAAGATTATTATCGACTAACATTTATCTTTTAGCACACTTAATAAACGGCTAAAGATTTTTGTGATACTTTCTTCATGTTTGAGTTATGCATTCGACCTTTTTGAGTTCTAGTATGGGGTTTTTAAGTCTTAGGCTAGGAAACATTGAGGACAATGTTTGATTTTAGTATGGGGTAGTATATCTTCGATATGATCTTACCTACTTTTACCCGTTGTTCTCACGTACCCCGTTTTCCCACCAAAATTTTCAAAAATATGAAAATTTTTAAAATTTTCAAAAATAAAATAAGTGTTTTTGTCACAATTTTGACTTTCTTGCTGGGTAGAATAAGAGTAAATTTTGACTCGATCGAGCGTGTTGAGCTCTAGCTTGTTCCTTAACTTTTAGGCTAAGCGTTCGCAGAAATTCGCGAAGAATGAAAAATGATAGAGTTAATTATGAGTTGGATGCTAAGCAAGGATTAGTTGGAAATCTTAAGAGCTCATGTATGTAACTTGTTGCTTTTTCTCCCATAAGCTCTTAACCGGAATAATATACGTGCTGTTTTTGGAGATTAAACCTAAATCAGCAATTTTTTATGTAATATATAGCAAAAAAATTTAGTCTTAGTTCAAATTTATACTTGAATTTTTCAAAAAGAAGTCTTCTCTATATAAAGTAAAAAATAATAATAATAAAATAAAAAAAATGATAAAATGATAAAAAAAATAATAAAAGCTGTGGGCTGATAAAAGTTTACTACCTCTTGCCGGCTCACAACCGATGTGGTAGTCTTCTAAAGAAAGCCCATAGTAAGAATAAAAATCCGAGACTGATAAAAGTTTGCTGCATCTTGCCGGCTCACAACCGATGTTGCAGCCT
Organism: Tanacetum coccineum; assembly: GCA_026074375.1. Taxonomy (NCBI): domain Eukaryota; kingdom Viridiplantae; phylum Streptophyta; class Magnoliopsida; order Asterales; family Asteraceae; genus Tanacetum; species Tanacetum coccineum. Next base: position 3,983 of record BQNB010047532.1, on the reverse strand, counting down.
TCTAAAAGGTCGAGGGTTACAATTCTATTTTATAAGCTATGAATATCCGGGAAACCTGAGAGTTTTTGAAACCTAAGGTCCGTGAGTCTCGATACTAGTCTCTGTGGGGTGTCAAAAGCCTGGTCACTTAGCCGCAAGGTTGGGATGTGCCGAGACGAAAGTCGCTACATGGGATGATCTCGCCTTCAAACTCATTATTCTTGGGTGGAACGTGAAGCATAGTATTTTGCAAAACGTTGATCCATGGTTGAAATTCAAAATAGCACATTCACTTAAGAAATAATAAATGTCGGGAGTAAAAAGTTTACAAGTTGCAAATATGAGTAGTGTTAGCATCTTTACTGATATTTAGCTGTGATTTCGTTTTAAGCTTGGTTTGGATAAGTGAAAAGTCGGGGACGATGAATTTATCCTTTTTGGGGCATTCTCGGATCGAAATGCATCTTGTTCTATGATCCCTAACAGTTATGGAAATAACGAAAGTCGAAATATTCTAAGTTTATATATATATATATATATATATATATATATTAAAAATGGGAAAATAGGGTGTTTTATAACTTGTGATTTCTAAACTCTCTCCACAAAAAGTCTTTGCTACTTTTCAAAGATTTAGTTTGGGGAAGTTTTGAGGTATTTGGTTATAGAACATATAATATTGCGTGAGGACACGCAATCGTTTAGTTTGGGGAATTTTGATATGTGTGAAAACACATATCCGTTTTATATCAAAAATGGCCCTAAAAAGACAAAATTATGCTTAAAATGCTTGTATATCGCTTGTTTTGTCTTTGTGATTGTGTAGGTACGGATATTGCAAAAATCTCAAGAAAACGGTCAAAACCGGACAAACAGGACACAGGAACGGAAAAGAGTGTACAAGAGCCGGGAGAATGCTTTCAAAGTCAAACATTAGTCAACCAAAGTCAACCATATAAAGACAGAAATTCAAAAAAAAAATTCCCAAAACAGCCCCTAGAGTTAAACTAAATTGCAAAAATAACCCTAAGCCCTAACGATGTTAACTTTCTATTATAAAAAGTTAACACTCGTTATCTTTCTTATAACCAAGCCTGTTAACCTATAACCAAGCCCAAACAACCCTTGGCCCAATCCCTTTTACCCGTGGTCCATATTCCTTAACCAAGCCCAAGTCAACGAATGTATAAACCCGGGTCAAAGAAGAGTCTAAATTTTCCTTTTTATAAAAAGTAAAACGCGGGAAAGACAGTTTTTACTGTTCATCATCTTCAACGTTTAACCATGAGTTAAATTCAAAGGGCAAATTAAAATTGGTGATGTGGCAGCATAATTCAAGTTCCAAGTAGTGATATGGCAAAGCAAAACGTCATCCAAGGCTCTCATTGGCTAAATCCCACAAGGAATGATACGCGTGTCATGAAAGAAGCACACGGATAAAGGGGATTTTACATTAAAATGCTCACAAAAGAAGCACAAGAGGTCAAAACACGGATTGCCACGCTGGCAATCCGTGTGCTCATCAAGTTGATCCAACAGACAAGAA
>BQNB010047531.1:0-40723 GCA_026074375.1 Tanacetum coccineum | reverse complement strand
TATTGAAGTGGGATCAACATAAATGTTTAGTGCACAAGTGCGGCGAACAAGATAATTTGTGCGGCGTATTTAGGGTGTTAATGCAGTGGCATTAAATTCTTCATTTAATTCTTCATAGTTGGATAGGAAGTGCGGCGCACATAATATTTTATGCGGCGTACTTGGGGTATTAATGCATTTGTTTGACTGAGCTTTAATTGCTTCTGACTTTGGAGAGAAGTGCAGCGCACAACTGATAAGTGTGGCGCACTTGTAGACTTTTCAGTTTGAGGTTTTATTCTTTTCTTGTATCTTGATTTCCAATATGTGTAAATACTTGAGCTTTGTTCCTTTTTATCTTGAGATGTCTTCTAGTGAACCTGCAAGCAATTCATGCTATTAAGTATCGGAAGTTCATGAGAAATGATTAATTATATGCAAATAACATCACCTAAGATATATATAATTTGGGAGTTATCAATGACGTATCCTAGTCAGCATTATGGAGTAACATATACGTAGAGTTACGCCGTAACCTTTTTAAAGCCTACAAAAAGGAAGCCCACATCAGCATGATTACGACGTAACCATACACAAGGGTTTCGCCGTAACAAGTTCGAGTATTATAAATAGAGCCCTCATTTTGCTTATTTGACATCAACCCTTCTACCACATCATCAAGGGGCGAACCAAGCATCCATAGGTCGAAGAAACCCATTAGAAGTCCAAGGGAGAAATCACTTTACTTACTTTTGTATTTAATCATTCATAAACGACTACTATAAGAATTATGAGCTTTTGATCAATGAATTCCACTATTATTTCTTACTGTTTTGTTACCATGAGTGGCTATGCGCTTCTAGTGCTGGCCTAGTTATGTAGTTACTATTGTTTTGATCAATGTTTCCTGTTTTATTATCATTTTGTTAGATATCCTTATAGCTTGTCATAGATCCCTGTGTTTTGGCAATATTGAAAGGTAGTTTTGACCCTGTGAGTCCTTTTATTAGGCAAACCGCTGAACTTATGATTACCAAGGTACTAGGATAAGTTGGTGTTGGGAATTATTGATTTGATGAGACAAAATAAATAAAAGAATGAAACAAAAGGACTAAAATCGTTATTAAAGAATTCTACAAGCTGGTGGAGAATTATTGAAGATTTAGTCAAAGAAATCAAAGATAAAGATTAGGAAGGTTTTAATTAGTTTTAATTAGTTTCCTAATACAATTATATTACTTCCTTTGTAAGTCATGATCTCTTCCTATATAAAGAGATCATTGACATAGGTTTTAGATATCCAAAAAGTGTGTGTGTGTACACAAAAAGATGTAGACGTCTAGTGTTTTGGTGTAGCCCCAAGGATCTTTGATCCCTGTTAGATTGTAACCGTTCTAGAGTTGATCATCTAGAATTGGGGCTTGGAGGAAACGTATGAATGGTAAACCTTGTTGAATATCTTTGTTCTTATTCCGCTTTGTTTTTATAACTTATGAACATTGATATTATCCTAGATAAAGGTCTAAACAACCTGAGCTTAAACGATCTTTAGATTTATCAATTGGTATCAGAGCCATGGGGGCTCTTGATCTAGGATCTACAAGGTTTTTGAAGAAACCCATAAACCCTAATTTTCAAGAAATCGTTTTGTGGTAAAAAGTTTTCTAGGGTTTTGATGTTAAATTGCAATAATGATGTTTATGATCGTCCTCTCTACCTTAATTGGTATGCAATACGATCTTTAATCATTGTTATTATGTATAAAGGGTTTCTTGTTTCTGATCTCATCATTCGTATTACAAGAAGAAGCATCAAGATCGTGTGTAGCTGTCCTTGTATAAGTCATCTTGATTTTTAGAGATCTAGGGCATACATGGTTTTATTATTAGTGGCTCGTGTTGGATCTATGTTCATCTTGTTTGTATGGGGTGTGAGGATTGGTGAAGGCACGTTCTAAAGTCTATTGTTCATCAGATGCGTGGAGAAGAAAAATATGTTTGAAACCCTAATATGGTTGTTTCGTTACAAGAAGAAGGACAACAGGTATGTTTTAAGGTTCGTTGATGATTGGAAAGAATATAAGATCTGATCTAAACGAAACTGGTGGAGAATCTGACATAAAACACATATGAATTCTGCCGTTGATACGATGAACATGGAACCACAGGTTGTGTTTGTGTTTTGTTCACGTGGATAAAGTTAGATTACTGCTGATCCTGATTGATGATATATGCTAGTGATTTTGGGTTGCTTTGATGTAATGGATGCAAATCATAATTTGTTATAGCGTATGGAGACAATTCTGTTGAATCTGTTCGCGTATCTGTTGATTGAAGATTGAATTGTGGAAGCAAAAGAAGTACATCACGTGAAGCTATAACAAGCTTGCGTGATTATAAATAAAGAAGTACTTCAAGTGAGAATGCATGTGCATTTGGAATAGTGAGGATATTGGGTCAATATAAAGTAGAAGATTCGCATGATGGATGTTTATACTATTCGAAGCAAGTTTATACTGTTTGACAAAGGAAAAATTTGTGTTGAACAGTTCGGGCTTTATTAATGCTGTTTGAGCTTCAACATGGTTAGTACTGGTGTATACTGTTTCATGTATATGTTGCTGCTATTTAATACTGTTTAAGGAGATAGAAGGAACAGTTTGGGCCCAAGAAAAGATTGTGTTGCTTCGAGTAGGATTGGATTCAATGAAGGAAATTAATACTGTTTGTAACTAAAAATGCTTGTGTCGTCCGATGAAAATTACAACTGTTAATGTTAACCGATATCGTACAAAGAATGGATTTTTCTTCTCGGTTGATACAAGATCTCGGACAAAATGGTATTTTTAGTTTTTGGATGGATTTGGATCTCGAATAGAACTATTATTCACAATAGTTTATTCTTATTGATTTATGGCTCGTAGTTTTGGAGATTATTTGAAGAGGTGATTACAAAGACAGTTGAATATCACTTATTTGAAGATGAAGTGGATTTTTCAGATGCGTGTTCTTATTATATCTTTTGGTCTTGGAGATAACTTGTTTGGTTATATACGGTTTATGATGAAGACTTGATAAAACTAGTTTTTACCTGATGTAAGGAGATACATTGTAGTACTCACATGTATTTACTATCACTTGGTTTAGTGATTCATGTATTGGCATGCGGATTTATCAAGAGATCGAGGTCTACTCATAAAACAAAGAAGAAGATTATGAGTTCTTATCATATTATAGTGCAAGACATAAGACACAAGTTTAGGATGTTCTACTTAAGCATCAAATTCGTTATACTTAGTTTTCGTCATCAGTGATCACTACATAGAGCCTACAGAGTTCGAGATTTAAGAGATGGCAAACATATGGGTTTCAGGGGAAGCTTATTGACTAAATGTTTAACCATCTACATGCATCACTTAAGGGGAAGTGTTTACAAGTTGCTTATCTACTAAAGACCTCTATTGGATGATTACAAAAAGGGGAAGAAGATTATAGAGATATGATTTGCAGCTTATTATATGTGGTGACATGATACAAAGGATATCTGATTAAGGGGATGCAAGGAAGCTTTTGTTTCATTCAGGGAGATGATTACATCTCAACTTCAGGGGAAGCTTTGGCTTTATGATGAAGTTCGTACACGACTTTGTTTGTTTTGTCATCATCAAATAGGGGAAGATTGTTGGGATTCTAGATTTGATGAGACAAAATAAATAAAAGAATGAAACAAAAGGACTAAAATCGTCATTAAAGAATTCTACAAGCTGATGGAGAATTAATGAAGATTTGGTCAAAGAAATCAAAGATAAAGATTAGGAAGGTTTTAATTAGTTTCCTAATACAATTATATTACTTCCTTTGTAAGTCATGATCTCTTCCTATATAAAGAGATCATTGACATAGGCTTTAGATATCCAAAAAGTGTGTGTGTGTACACAAAAAGATGTAGACGTCTAGTGTTTTGGTGTAGCCCCAAGGATCTTTGATCCCTGTTAGATTGTAACCGTTCTAGAGTTGATCGTCTAGAATTGGGGCTTGGAGGAAACGTATGAATGGTAAACCTTGTTGAATATCTTTGTTCTTATTCCGCTTTGTTTTTATAACTTATAAACATTGATATTATCCTAGATAAAGGTCTAAACAACCTGAGCTTAAAGGATCTTTAGATTTATCACATAGGATTTACCACTCCGTGTAAATACGGCATTCACGTGTTCGTTTCGAGCTTGTGGTGGTTGGTAAGGTTTAGATGACCTACCTTTTGGGTTAGGTTGAGTGTTACTGGGAAGATATCCAGAAGGTCGACCAGATTACTTGTTATCAAATCTATCGAATTTAGCTTTGAGATTTTGAATTGATGCTTGATGATTTTGGTTGTTGTTTTGAGCTTGTTTTTGTGATCCATAAAAGTACCTTTGACAAAATAATTAGTTGAGTGTTGGGATTTTATAAAATTACTTAGTTGTTTTTGAAGATCGGGTTTATCTTTAGAGTGAGATTGATAGTTGTCTCGGTTGTGATCGTTTCTTCCGCTTGAATGCTAATTATCACGGTTTTAATCACGATCGCGGTAATCATTATAAAAACGAGTACGATGAAAGGTTTGCATGAATTTTGCTTCTTCTTCACGTAACATGGGTATGTCATCATCCTTATGATCAGGGTTTGGTCCTGAACGAGATTGAAATTCTTTATACTGATGATCCATTTTCATGGTCATGGCATCCACTCGAGCCATAATTTTTTAGTGTCAGAATTACTGCTACCTTCAACGGTGAAAGCAAAGATTTTCTTAAGAGAGGATTTTGTCTTTTGGTTTTTAGCCCATTCGAGCTTGAGTAAGACTTTGTCTTCGAGAAGCTGATAATCTTGATTTTGTGTTTTATAGAGGAAAATACCACCAGCTGCGGCATTTAGAAGTTCTTAGGTAATTTCGTTAAGGCTGTGGTAAAAGATTTTGATGATGTTACCTTTGGATAGATTATGACCATGGCAGTTTCTGAGCATTTCCTTTATACAAAGCCAAGCATCGGTTAGAGATTCATTTTCATGTTGGGAAAAGGCTTGGATTTCTCTGAGGAGTCGATCGAAAAGAGCTGGGGGACAGAATCGGCTAATGTAAGCGGTTCGAAGTTCATCCCATGTTTCGATAGTTCCTTTGTTGAGTTCGTCCAGCCATGTTTTTGCTTCTCTAGTGAGTGATATGAGAAACATCATCAGGCGGACAACTTCATTCTCGGTGTCTCTGTATTTAAATATATTACATATTCTGAGGAATTCGTGAATGTGTTTATGAGGATCGGTTTTGATTCTATCATCAAATTGGTTTCCTTTGATGAGAGTCAAGCGGTTACCTTTAATGGTAAATTCGTTTGCAGTTACAGGAATGGTGATTGCGGAACCGGGAGTCGGAGCGACAACACGGTCGGCAACCCACATGGGTTCGTCATCCATGGGATTGAGGTTTTAAGGGTAATGAGAAAGTGACGGAAGTAATTGATGTCGAAAATTGGCGCGTAGACAACTCTCGGTTGTTGAGGTGAATTATTTCTTTGTTCGAACGGAACTCATCTGTTTCGTCGACGAAGTCTTCGATTCAGAGTACGTTCAGGTTCAGGTAATTATTCAACAAGTTTAGAGTTAGAAGTATGTGTATGCATCCAAAGGAGAATTTGTTTGGGTTAGTTTGCTAGAAAACTGTACGGCGATTTTGAAAAAGATAAGGTGTTAAAAATTATTTTAAAAGTTTGATTAAAGAACAACTTTGAAATCCCCGGCACCGGCGCCACAACACCAGCTAGCCAACGTTAGTACGCTAGAAGAAAAAGCATTAGTAACTTTGAGCTCAAGATTAACAACCTGCTAGTACTAAAATCAGTATCAGTTAATACTGGCTAGAGTAATTAGTACTAACTGCCTGTAATAACTAAGAAGACCTTTTGAATAACTTACTATGCTGTTTATAGAGTACTAACAACTATGCTTGTTCAAGATTACTGTTGTTGGTGAGAAATTAAGCTGTTGAAAGTCTTCTTGTTTGTTTTCAACTGAAGTTAATGCTATTGACTGAAATTATGCTGATTAGTCAAACAGAAGACTGAAGTTAATGATGATTGAAGAAATTAATGCTGATTGAGAATTTGACTACATACTTAGGAAAGTATTTAATATTTAGTCATTGTATTTAATATATTTGACTAAATATTTAGGAAAGTATTGTAAGCTCATTAGGACTCCTTGGTGTATAAAAGGAGATCCTAGGGCATCTAGTTTATGATCTCATACATCTCATTCATCTCATTATCATACACATACCTACACAACATCTCATTGTAATAGCTTCAAGGTTGTAACCCTAGTATTAAGATAGAGTACTCGTATTATTATCATTAATAATATTGAAGCATTTTTGTTTATTCTTATCTACTGTTTCATTGATATATCTTCTAGAGTATTAAAGAGTAGATTCCACATACTCTTTGATATACAAACAAAGTCTCAACCATTGTTATTTTGGATTTATCCAAGGTAACATACTCTTTACAAGGTAAAGAATCGATCTAGGATTGGGATCAACAAGACATATTGCTTGTGCAAATTTACGTTGATGACATTATTTTTGGTTCTACGAACCCAAAACTTTCAAAACGATTTGGAAAACTAATGCACAACAAGTTTGATATGTCTATGATGGGGGAGCTGAAATTCTTTTTAGGAATTCAGATCCACCAATCCCTTCGTGGTATGTTTATAAACCAAGCTAAGTATGCTCAAGAGATACTTAAAAAGCATGGTATGACCTCATGTGATAGCATTGGTACTCCAATGGCTACAAAACACCTTGATGCTGACTTGAGTGGTACTTTCCGGTCGACCAAACGAAATATTCATAGTATGGCGGAAGCACCATGTACTTAATACAAGTAGACCAGATATTGTATGCATTGCAACATTTTATTTTGCTCGCGTACAAGCGAAACCGAATGAGAAACATCTCATACAGTGAAAATGGGATCTATAGGACCATTAAAGAATCCATAACATGGTCTCTGGTATCCGAAGGACACCAGTTTCGAACTAACTGCTTTTTCAGATTCGGATCACGCGGGCTGTCTCGATTCACGTAAGAGTACATCTGGTGGCATACAATTTCTAGGTGGTGATAAGTTAGTCAGCTGGTCATCCAAAAAGCAGGACTGCACCTCAATGTCTTCAGCAGAAGCCGAGTATGTGTCTTTATCTGCGTGCGCACAAGTTCTATGGTTGAGAACTCAGCTCACAGATTATGGCTTCCACTTTGATAAAATACCTATGTATTGTGACTCAAAGGCCAAGCCATTTTCATCCTCATGCAACCCAGTCAGGCATTTCTCAGTACAAGCATATTGATGTCCAATATCACTTCATAAAGGAACAAGTTGAAAAGGGTATAGTTGAATTATTCTTTGTCGGAACTGAATACCAGTTAGCTGACCTGTTTACTAAAGCTTTATCGGAAGATAGGTTTTAAAGTATCTTGTCAGACGACTCGGTAGAGATGTTTGAACTCCATATGAACTGGAAGGTTCTGGCAACCTGAATCTCTTGATCCATCCAAACATCAATTTGAAAATATTTTTATTTCTCATCTTTATTTTTATTTATAAAAATTTTTGAAAAAGAAAAAACAAAAATATAAAACCAACAAAAAGAAAATAGAAAAATATAAAACCTAGAAAAACAAAATATAAAAACAAAAAAATTTCAAAAATACCAAAAAGAATCTTCTCGACATGTCTCTTGGAATCGATAACATTTACGTACCTAGAAATGTTGATTAACATCGACACGGGCGTGTAAATGAAGTTCGAACATGAGTTTCAAATGCTTTCAAAACATGTCATTTCTAAATTTTTCTCTATGACTTATGTACATTTCAGTGCATAACTCGGTCTCGAATGTAATAGGGAAGTGTACGCTTCAGTGCGCTTACTCTAAAATAGAAGAGAAGTCTTCTATCATGTTTTTAAAATCGTTGAACACAATTTTTCAAAAAGAACTTTCAATGTCAAAATTGTCTACAATATAATTTGTGGTATTTTTCCATAAAAAGTGGTATTTGTTAAAATTGTGTGTTCAACACTCCCTTCCTCGAATAATTTTCAAAGAATTGTAGTACGTAGAATGTCATTTTATGTGAATCAATTTCTGAGGGGGAGCTTTTTAAAACAAAGCCTTTTAATGTGTCGGATACATCTCATAAATGTCAATTTTATGTATCCAAACACATTTTGTGAAATTAAAATGTGGAAACTTATAATGTCAATTATTAATATACATTGTTCACTAAGGCATCTCACTCCGTCTTCAACATTTTGTGGTGTCATATCAATTTTTCATTCCAATGTCAAGTTTTAATAAATATTGGTATCCCACATATACTGTTGAAGGGGAGCTATCAGAATCTGAATTCATGCAATATCGTGGTATAATTTTTCTCCCCATGGAATTTTTCATGTCAAATTTTAATCAATTGGTATTTCAAATACTAAGTGTTTTATTATTTAAAATAAGGGGAGAAAATGTGATTAAAATATGTTATAGACGAATGTGATCTTTAAGACTCTAAGTGCAACTCTTTCCTTCATGTGCTAAACAATTTTGAATCTCGGAGCACATGTGTAGGGGGAGTATTTGAAAATAACAATGTCAGAAAATGGTTTTATGGTTCGATCTCTATACCCAACAACCTATTAATTTCATGACGATTCTGAAGTCATAAGGTGGTTAGGTTAGGAATAAGTCCTACGATCCAACCAGAACCGGAGGGATCTACCCAAGGACACTCCATAGTTAGAAATAGCAGTCCTTAGGTATGAATGGAGAAGAATGAGTAAAAGGGAAAAATGCCGACTAAGATTGAGCTAACACTGGAACAATCACAACAAGGTGTTAGTAATGAAGTCTTGGTAAGCATTGAAGGGGTTGAAGAATGAAAAAGAAATGTATGGATAAAGGGTGAAAAGAAAGAAGCCCTCCACACAACTTAGGCAGAAACCGGGTCAATACATAATCTATCAAAATCACAAAGATGATTGTTGATATTAAAGACGACATCATGGACCCAGTGATGCAATGCACAACCCTTCCCAGCCATTTGGGTTTCTCTCAAAAGAAACTTGTCTCATTTGTCACGGAGATACACACGTTATCTATTGACATCTCACTCCGAGATTGTTGATATTGAATAGGTGGCAGTCTGCTCCAGCCTCCGATTACTAAAACCAAAAGTGCACAAATTGAGTCTAGAGCCAAGAAGAGATCAAATTATAAATCTCATTAGGACACAATGTCAAAATACACTTGTTGAACACCATAAAGTTCACAAGCTGTAACAAAGAGTCCTACGCATTATCCTTGAGATCTTGCCAGAACATCTGAGTGATACTTAAGTATTCACAGTGAAGATGGAAATCCTGCTTGAGCCAACATCAAACACGCTCTTGGTAGGTGACTTGCAAGATTCTATATGAATCAAGCTTGTGATAACTGGATATCAATTTTGGTCCAGTAAATGAATTGACAACTTAATCAGAAAGATAGTAACTATCTGATTCACTCTTACCGTGTTGTCTGCTTTGAGACGTTCCGGTAATGAGAACTAGCAAGCATGGTGAATCTAATACATCTGTGTTAGAAGATCCTACGCTTTGAGCTGGAAACCCTGTCAAGGAGATTCTTTGAATCTACCTGATCACAGGTATAGTATTTATACTATAAAACGGGAAACCGGAGGTTAATGCAACCGAACTCAAGATGAATGACAAAGCCATATTCATCTTTTATTGCTAACTGTCTTATTTCAGGTTTAGACGACGGTGTTGCAGCCTCATTCCAGCGAAGTCGGATTCATAAACCACATGCTCATACTCAAGCTTTCAAAGTCAATCATTCAACGTCAAGATAGTTGATTCTAATCTTCCCCACCATCAAAGAGCCTCAAAGTCAAATAAAGAATCATCAATTGGGGAGATTGTTAGACTTATAATCACATATGTCAAACAAGAATGTAACAAGTATGAGCATGTTGGTCAAGAGCACAAGTTGATCATGTAAGTCAAATCAAGATGATTCAAGTCAAGGAGATGATGCAAGATAACGATCTCAAGAATTCAAAGTCAAAAGATAAAGGCTCAAAATCAAGATCACAAAGCATGGATGAACAAAGCCATTACAAACAAGACAAGACCATAACAAGGCAAAGCATAAACGTCAAACGTCATATCTTCAATGTCATCGGTGGTATAGAGGATTTTGAAGAAAGAGACCTCAACATTGGGGGAGATTGTTAGCCTTAATTATATTAAGTCAAACAAGAATGTTATTAGTCTTATAAAGTCAAACTAGGTCTTGTATTGTAATGGGCTAGTCAGGTTTAACGGCTTAGATTATAATCTAATATTGTCCGTGTTTCGGGCTCAAAGCCCAAGTTATGCCAAGCCCAACCCAAGTCACAAGCCCATACTCCACCTAGCAAGGCATGGGTATAAACAGAACCCTCTCCACACATGGAGAGGGTGTTGGTTACATTTCTATCTTTTGTAACTCACCATTTCTCTCTAATCTAGGCTTCCATCTTTGTTTCTCTCTCTACTTTCTCTCTCTAAGATTCCATCTTTCTTTCTAGCTTATTGGTGCTTATTTATAAGTTGTGATTGGATTATATCGTGGAATAACACTCTCTCATGACACTCACAACACTACTTTCGGGTCTTTTAACCCGTTTCTTATAATCCCACTCACCACTCTCTCATACTCTCATTCCCACTAACTACCTACTTATTTTGCATACACGTGTTGAGGTACGTGTTTCATTCTCCTTTTCTCTTTCACATTAACAAAAAATAGGCACAAACCAAATGGTGGGTGTTAGTGTATTTGGTGTGTTTTGATGGCGTTAAGATGTGGAAGATTAAGGCTAATCAAAATCCCAAAACGTAAAGAAATGTACATATGACGATTTAATTGCTGGGTTGTCATGATTGTTCAGCTTTGGGTATTGAATGAGATTCTTTGCTTATGGGGTTAGTAATTTTTTAATTTTTATTTAAGTTTGTGTTGACTGATTCTCTCAATTAGGGTTACCGGGGTTAGTCTTTTGTGGTTTTTATTTTTTGTCATTGTATGTGCGATTCAATTGATGGTTGCTAAAAGTGTTGTTGTTTTGGATATGATAAATTAGGGGAAAACTTGATTTTGCTGTTTATATACTTAGGAGAATTTTTAACACTTTAAAATTAAAAACTCAAGTTATCTGCATCTTGGCGGGGCAAATTGTTAGATTTGCAACCATGGCGGGTTCACCTTTCTCTTTAGCTGTGGATTCATTTGCAGAGTAACGACTTTGGTAGCTTCAACAATGTGTTTGGGGTGTGTTTTTTGTTAATGGCTGCAAGAAATGATTATTTATGTATATATGGTTGCACAAAATTGAAATTTGCAATTTGTGATAATCAGAACATTATCTTTGTAGTTATTGTGAGCGCTTCGAAGCTGGACTGTTTTGTATTAAATTAGGTTCCTGTTGAGGCAATAGCCTTGGTCATAAAGATACCGTTAATGAGGCACGTATTTGTTTATGCTTAAAACGCGTGCTAATCATTTGTTTTATACAGCGAGGCAGCACGCCTAGCATGTTTGCGTCGCATACCCTTTTATTCCCATTTGGAATCTAAAATTTGCATTTGTACCATTATTTGTTTATGGTTAAAACGCCCACTAATCATTTGTTTTATATGGCAAGGCAGCACGCGTGCGTGTTTGCAGCCATGAATATTAAAACGCCTGCTAATCGTTTGTTTTATATGGCAAGGCAGCACGCGTGCGTGTTTGCAGCCATGAGTATAGCGCAAGCGATGATGATATTTGCCAGCTTTTTTATCTTGGTAAGTATAGTTTGCCGAAACCATTATCTTGGCGTGGCGACCATATGGTTGCAACCATGACATGTTTCGGGTACCACTTCCATTGTGGCTAACCTGAGCTTAGGATTCAACATTGAGAAACAATTGGTCCATAGGTTTGTGCCTATGGGTTTCTGATTTGTATCGCGGGACGAACCCAACCAATAATGAATTTTGTCAACTGTTTTATACCCGTACCTTAGCGAGGTGGCCATATGGTCGCTGGAAACTGTCCTAAACTCTAACAAGTCTGGGCAATAATGAAATTTTATCAGCTATTTTATACCTGTACCTTGGCGAGGTGGCCATATGGTCGCAACCATAGTGGGCATCGAGTACCACTTCCGATGTTGCTGGTCTGAGCCTGCTTATGTAGACAGTTACCACTTCCATGAGCGCCGAAGGTAGGTTGCTGGATCATGGTGGGTATAACTAACCCGTACCTTGGCGGGGCAGCACCGTGTCATACTTGCAGCCCATAGATATGATGGCTGTCTATCAAGAAGGTGACTACGAGAGCTTATACAGGTAATATATTTGATGAAATCTAAAAAATTGTAGTATGCTTAAGATTACCAAATGTTTCTTTAGATCTTATGTTTTTGATAACCAGACAATGACTCGACAAAAGGCAAATCTTGAACCCATAAATGGGTTATCTGGAAAGTTTGTTTCGAACTTTAATCCACAATATAAATTAGTTCTCAGTTTTAAACTTGCCACGGGCTTTTGTATTCTGATAATGACTTTTTAAATTTTGCAGGTGGCCATTCTTGAAGTGGAAATAAAGGCACACTCTCAAAAAATAATGTATTTCGTTGGTTTGTATGTTCTCCTCCAACCGCAAAAGACCGATCAGCAGGAAAAGGAACGGTTCTTCTTGGCCGCCAATTATTATTTTCATTAAACATATATCGAAGATCATGGTAAGATGCACACTTTAAGAAAATAGGTTTGGTTAACTTTATGAAACATTACATGAGGTAATTGCAATCTTTTGTTTCCCTTTTCTTAAATTGCATGTTGTTTTTCAAGTTGATTTATAAACTTTCGGTTGTTACAGGTGTGTCTGAATCATCGATGTTTTCACATTTTCCTCAACGTCTGGTTGGCGTTAATAGATCTTCACATGTTGGTTCTTCAAATAGGCAGCCTTCTCTGGGTGATAAAGGTCATTATTCCGAACCACATGGTCGAAGCATGTCACCAGATTATCGTTTAGAGTCGGATGTTTTTAAACAGTATTCTAACCTCTGTGTACAAAATACAATGTCGCGATCTCGTGAAACTTCAGAAGGTAGTTGTAACATACCATGTGTTTCTCTATTTAATTTTCATTTGTTTTTTGCAGCCGTACTAATTCATCTGTTGGAACAGCGTCTGAATTTCAAGGAGGCTCTTTAAGTTGCTGGTAATTCCCAATATTTCCTACTACTGTTGGTAATTGTCTATAAAAATTTTATTTACTACATGATTATTATCTGCTATTAGTACTAATTTTCTGATGTCGTATATTTATTCACAGGTTCTATACCGTCTGGGTCTTCCACTCCAAACCAAACAACTTCTTCAAAGGGTGTTGATGTACTGAGTATTGTGAATACGCAGGCTGTGCCAAGCCGAGTGTTAAATTCACCTCTTGTCGTTCTTTAAGGTATTTATTTGTTTTCCAACTTTTCTACTGAATACCAATTCTTTACTATTGATTATAGCTTTTGGGACCTGTTACGTTTGTTTGTTCACAGCTACTACATACGCTGCGACTTCAGGTTCAAACCAGCGCAAAAGAACACGTGCAAACACTCAGGCAGAATTAGCAGTGGCTGAAGGGTCTTATTTGAATACAGTATGTCGTTGTGACTCAGCAGATACAAAAAGGCGATGATTCATTGCTCCCATTGGAGGTAAGCGTCTTTTTACTTTCTAACCTTTGTTTGTTTTTTTATTGCTCATTTTATTTACTGACTTATAGTTATGCTGATCTACAACATATGTAATATTTGTTAACAAAGGCAAACTTTTATCGAAAGCCACTTTAGAAATATAATCTAGCCATTTTGTTAGTAAATACAAAATACGATTCTGAGTTGGCAAACACACTTGGGTAAATAGTTGTAAAGCTATTGATTTTGAGATTAATTTGACTCATACTCTGCCTAATGGTCCCGATGTATAATGTTTATGTCATATCTGAGCAATTTTATTAAATGCTGTATTACCATCTGTGCAGTGCGTGATCGATGAAAATGATAAAAGACTGAAAGGCTTAAAGGAAAACTACGGGGAAGATGTTCACAGAGTTGTGGCGGTCCTAGTGGAGCATACATCACCTCAGAGCTATGGAACTTTGTAGAGGGCAGAAAAGCTACTTTACAAGGACTTACTTGCCTTCTGAAATTATGGTATGCTTTGTTGCAACAGCTTTTATATGTTGTTTAGACAACATAGAAAAGGGGGGGGGGGTTGGTGGTTTGAACACAGATTTTTACATTTGCGTATAAATGATTGAATTTTCTATGGCTATTTCTCTTGGAATAACTGTAGATTTAACGTTAAACATTTTATAAAAGTCGCGTCGTATATACTTTTGGATTACGGTATATTGGTTACCAAGTCGTGTTTATTAACCTGTCCAAGTAACGATCCAATACAAAGGACATCGATAGAATACGTCAATTTCAAAACGGCCCGCAACGAAGAGGGGGTTGCAAACGCCCCGCAGTGGAGCGCGGGTAAACCCCCTCGTATAAAACAAGAACAAACTTTTTTTTTCTTGTGGTTATTAAAGATCAAACGAAAACGCCTTTGGATTTGAACTCTTGAAATCGAACCACTTATATGAAACAATATAAGATTCTAAAGTAAGAATCATCTACGGTTTCACACACACATTTATTAGCAATTCAATTAGAATTCTATTTCTTGATAAACGATAAGCAAAGTAATCAATTGGATCTTAAGCAAAACCGAATACCTACACTTAGAGGAGTCGTCGGCACAAGAGGGAAGAGAAGAAGAAAACTTTGCTTAGGGTTTTCAAGATTAACAAATAATGAATAAGAGGTTCATTATTTATAGGCTAATGACTTGGCTTGCAAGCAAAGCAATCCCAATCCCCTTGGGATTCCAAAACCGGTTGAACCCTCCTTAAAGAGGGGGTTTCTAGGTTTTTCATTCTCTCGATATTACACTTAAGTCCTTCTCTTTAATTACTAACAACCGTTAGTTAATTCTCGTTAGGCAACAATTTAGTTAACGACCGTTATAGCTTATCGTTTTAATAATAATTAATATAATACTTTTTATATATTAATTATATTATATATTGAATCTAAACGTAACGTGTGTGACCCTATATGCTCACGTATTTTTTGAACATGTATTATTTGTGATATGAACATATCCCAACAACTCCCATTTAGACATGTCTCAAATAATATAATAACATTGGTAAGCGTCTAGCATTACGCCAATGCTCCTATAAATACCTGAGTAAAATTTCATAAAGTCTTAGTTACATGATTTAATCATTTACTATCCATTTGTTTTCAATACCGTATTAAAAATGAATATGGATCTATGTCATTCCATTAATTAACGATTCTGTTTCTCGTTTCTATAATTTATGAAGATTACCAAAACATTTCTAGATTAACATTGGGTGCGGCCACACAAGCATCCGATTAATCTAACGAGGGGCCTAGTGGAATCATTCTTCAAAAGCTAGTTGAAGTAACAATTAAATATTGAATACACGTGCCAGTCATGCGCTTCACAACACTTCTGATGATAGTCCTTATAACTACCTTTTAAGGATAACGTTAAAGTATTACAAGAAATGTTATCCACATATGCAAGACATGCTTGCATCTTAAGTCTAAGGATTAACAAAGAAAATCACTTACAAGATTCACTTAAGGACACCAGTCCATAAAGCTAGTGATAATATTGTAAGTTGGGGTAGTCCGATATACGAACTTGTGAATATCATGTGAGTTTGGCAGACCCTCAATCACTTAGATTTGTCTCAATTCAACAATACTCTCGTTTTGTTGATCGTCAATGGATAAATTTAGAATAAAAATTATTCACGGATTAAACATGCAAATATAGGATATAATTAATATTAAATGAAAACAAACATACCAAGTACTCTATTTCATTATAAAAATAATAATTGTTTAGCATCCCTTATCCAAAATACTAAAACACGTATCTACATGAAACTACTAGCTAAACAAAGTCCAATCCTCCTAGCATGTTGTGTAAGCTTGCCATTTGGCAAAGCCTTCATAAATGGATCAGCTAGATTGTCATATGTGTGAACTTTGAGAAGATTGATTTCACCCAATTTGATACACTCGCGAATGTAATGATATCTTCTAGGATAGTGTTTGGTGCCATTCTAAACTCCTGGATCATTTTCTCTAATGATTGCACCAAAATTGTCGCAATACATCTTCATAGGTTCGATATTTATGGGTACAATGCCAAGCCCATAATAAACTTTCTAATCCAACCAGCTTCCATTGCAGCTTCTAAAGCATCTATGTATTTAGCTTTTGTAACTGACATTGCACTAGTACTTTGCTTGGAGCTTTTCCAGTCTACTACGCCTCCATTCAAACCGATAAGGTATCATGTCTAAGATTTTATGTCATCTTTATTGGTCTCGAATCCAGCGTCGTAGTAGCAAGTAACTCTGAGCTCCGCTTCAAGATTCCCACCATAAACCAAGAACACATCTTTAGTATTTCTTGAATACTTGAGAATATTTTTCACAGCTGTCCAATGCTTTTCACCTGGATTCTGTTGAAAATTAGTTGTATGTTTTAGACTAATGCCACATCAGTCTTGTGTATTTACGCTATAATAATAGGATTTTCAGCCGAAGCATAAGGAACCTTTTGCATATGCCTCAACTCTTCAGGTGTTGAAGCACCTAGTGATTTATTTAAGTCAAGTCTTTCTTGCATTGGAATATTGCCACGCTTGGAATTATCCATTCTAAATCATTTCAAGATTTTACCAAAGTATGCACTTTGACTTAGTCCAATTAACCGCTTAGGTCTATCTCGGTAGATCTTGATTCCAAGAATTTATGCCGCTTCCCCCAAATCTTTCATGGCAAAACACTTTCCAAGATAGGAGTTTACATCTTGTAACATTGGAATGTGATTTCCCATGATTATTATGTCATCAACAAATAAGATAAGGAATATAATATTACTCCCACTAGCCTTTTGATATACACATGGCTCATCAAGATTTTGAGTAAAACCAAATTTTTTAATTTCCTCATCAAATCTTTTATTCCAACTTCTTGATGCCTGCTTAAGTACATAAATGGATCTTTGAAGCTTGCATAATGTTCTAAGATGTTTAGGATCAATAAAACCTTTAGGTTGTACCATATAAATATCTTTATTAAGATAACCATTCAAGAAGACAGTCTTGACATCAATTTATCAAATCTCATAGTCATAATACGTTGTTATGGCTATAAGAATCTTAATAGCTCTTATGTCTGCAACGAGAGAGAAGATTTCTTCATAGCCAATCCTATAGGTTTGAGTATAACCCTTTACTAAAAGATGAGCTTTATAGGTGTGTACATTACCATCCATGTCAATCTTCTTCTTGAAGATTCATTTACTCCCAATGGTCTTAGCATCAGGAGAAAGAATAACCAAGCACTAGACTTGATTATCTTTCATGGATTGCATCTATACATTCATAACATCAAGCCATTTACTAGATTTAAGATCTGACAATGCAACTTTATAGTTATTAGGTTCATTAAGATAACTTAAACTATACTCCTCAACATCTACGTTTAGACATAAGTGATCACGAGCTTGAGGTGTCCTCTCGGACCTACGAATGGGAGCAACATCAATTTGAGGTTTGAGACTTTCTACCTCAACAAGATGTTCGCTAGTGTTTTCAAAAGGTAATGTATCTTTATCTTGAATTTCTTCAAGTTCTACAACCCTCCCACAGGCTTCTTAAGAGGTGAGATTCTTTTCAAAGAACTCAGCATATCTTGCAACAATAATTTTGTTTTAAGGCGGGAAGTAGAAATAGTAACCCATTATTTTATTTGGGTATCCTACAAAGATACACCTAATAGATCTTTGTTAGAGTTTGTTAGGTGTGTCATGCTTCACAAGTGCCTCGCATCCCCAGACCTTTGAGTAAGATAAATTAAGGACTTTCCCATACCATAATTTATATGGTGTCTTATCAACCTTCTTGGTTGGAACCATATTGAGTATGTGTGTAGCAAACTCTAAAGCATAATCCCAAAAGGAAAATGGCAGATTTGTAAGATTCATCAATGATCAAACCATGTCAAGCAAGGTATGATTCCTCCTTTTAGCACGCCATTGCGTTGTGGTGTGTATGGAGGAGTAAGTTGTTAGACAATTCCACATGCTTTTAGATAATCTTTAAACTCTTCAATTATATATTCGCATCCTCGATATGATCGAAGAGCCTTTATAGTCTTCTCGAGTTGATTTTCTACTTCATTTTTAAAGACCTTAAATGTTTCAAAGACCTCATGTTTATGTTTAAGAAAGTAAACATAACCATAATGACTGAAATCATCACTAAAGGTTATAAAGTAGCTAGCTCATTGTCTTGACACATGTCTAAGTAGACCACAAACATCAATATGTATTAATCCAAGTAGATCAGTAGCCCTCTCCATTTGATGCGGAAAAGGTTTCCTTGTCATCTTATTAGATAAGCAAGATACACATTGGTCAAAAGATTCACCGTCCATTGATTTTTAAAAGCCCATCATGTTCCAACCTTTCAATGTGTTTCTTACTTATGTGGGCAAGACGACAATGCCATAGATAAGTAGAGTCCAAGTTATGCTTGGCTCTTTTGTTGCTAACAATATATATAGAATTAACATTTGGCACAAGATTAAGCATATCAATTTCATAAATACCATCACATGGAATATCATTAAAATAAAGAACATTATTCTTAGAAACTGAAATTCCATAATCCGTAAAACATTGAACAAAACCATTATCAACCAAACGTGAAACTGAAACAACACCTCTAGTTATAGTAGGTGCATAATGACAATTGTCTAAACAAATAACTACGAAATTAGGTAAAACTAAGTCAGAATTTTCAATGTCTTATACTTGTGCACGCACACCGTTGCCCACGTAGAGAAAGACATCTCATTGTTTCAGCTTCCTTTCTCCTCTAAGTCCCCGAGTAGTGTTACAAATGTGAGTACCACAACGAGTGTCATACACCCAAGATTTATTAGAAAAATAAAATAATTCTATAGCGAAGATACCTAAAGTAATGGCAGAACTAACTTGCTTCTTATTCTTCATCAACTCAGCAAAGTAAACAAGACAATTCCTTCTCCAGTAACCCACCTCTTTGCAGTAGTGGCAAGTCGCATCCTTTGTCGAGTGCTATTTCTTAGCAGGTGAAAGGTTTTAGGCTTAGGGGCATAAGCTAGCTTAGACTTGCCTTTGCCTTTTCCCTTTCCTTTAGCAACTTGTGGTTTCTTATTGGGTTTCTGGATTCTACTACCTTGAATCACAAGGACTTGAGGTGTAGCAGCCTTTTTTGGTAAGCCTTTTTTTCATACTCAATAAGCAGAGCATGTAATTTACATATTGTCTTCCCCATGTTATGCATATTGTAGTTTCTTATGAATCCAACAAAGTCATTAGTGAGGCCATTAAGAATTAAGCCAACACTAGTGTCTTTGTGACAACTATCACCAAATCAGGTTAATCATTTTGTGAGTGTTGAACTGATTCTTGATATGCGATTTGAATTATGTGCTTAAGTGATTTATGTGATATAACGTGTGAGATGCTAGAATTGAGCGATTTAGTCATTTTATTTCACTTATAAGGGTGAGTATGAAAATGAATGTTCTATAGTAGTTGCGCTATTTTAGTGATTGAATAATTAATGTTGCGTACTTCATTAATTTTAGTTCCCGCTTAATTAATAATTTAGGTCCGTTAGTAGATTTAATAAGTTAGTAATAATAATATTTTGGAAAAATAATTAGTGAAATAAAGAATTTAAATTTTGTGATTTATAAGTATTTTAATTTCTTAAGAGTATAAGTAATCTAATAAAAAAGTGTAAATAGACTTTAAATAATATACATTGTTGATATAAATAATGCCTAAAAACATTATTAATATTTATCGACATCCTTACGTTTTGATAATCACAAAATATAAAAACGTCAAATGTAAAATTAAACGTAAACAAGTATTTAGTAGTAAATATTCATTCCGACATTCTAATCACTTAAAGGTATGAATAAACAAATGCCTAATGCATTTTATGATCAAAGGAAAATTTTATTCAACCTCATACTTTTATAAAATGTTGCAAACATTTTTATAAACTTTACAAAACATTTTCTACAATTAAAAGAAATGTTTTATTCAAAATAAACATTTTGAAATTTAAATTTTCGGACCTAAAACGACTAGAAAAGTTCCAGAAAATTCCCCCTACACAAAAGACAAACTGGGAGGGCCCTAGTCTAGGGCGCCCCCCTTAAATACACGGGCGGCCCCCTTAATTTTAAGGGGACCGCCCACCTATTTAAGGGGACCGCCCATAGACTGACGCTCTTTCAGTTTGTCCTATAAATACTGGACTATTCCCCACTATTTTCTCACCTTTTGCACATATTCTTTTTGCTCAAAACAGCCCACATATCCTCTCTAAAATCCTTTGATCAACTAATCATAAAGCTTTGTTTCCAAGTGATCTAATCTTAATTCCTTAAGTGCAAGAGAAGAATACTTTCATCATCAAGAGAAGAAGTATTACACCTCAAGTGTGTATTGCAATCTTGTTACATCCATATCACATATTTGTAAATCAATTATATATCTTGTATTTGTGTGTAGTAGCTAGATCTTGGCGATCTTTGTAAGTATAGTAATTTCGTGGTGATCTTACCAAGTAGTGCTAGATCGTTGTGATATAAGTAGTGTAGTGAAGTGACGTCACAAAGTTGTGAAGAAGTCTTGAAGTTGTGAAGAAGTCGTGAAGTTGTGAAGTAGTAAACAAGTCGTGAAGTTGTGTTGTGATAGATTGGTTCTAGCTAAGATTAGAACTTGACATTTAGCTTTGTGTCGTAAATCGGTGTAAGCAACGTTGTGTACGGTTTTCTCCCTCATAAAGGAGTTTGTTGACATAGTGAAGAAAACTCTCGAGTTAGGTGCTCGGGGAGTAGAGTAGGGCGAAGAGGTGCTTCCTTACCGAACCACTATAAATCCTTGCATTGTGGTTTGATTGTTCTTACTCTTATCTCTTGTCTTACTTTATCATTTCATATACTTATATTGTTCATGTTGTGCAAGCATTGAATTCACAAAAAGTCAAATCTAAGTTTTACAAATAAACATAAACCTTACATTAAAAAGCGGTAAACTATTCAACCCCCCATTCTAGTTTTCCATAATTGGTATCAAGAGCCATGCTAAACAAGAATTTTAAAATAATTTATATTTTAAAACTTGAATCGATCTATGGAATCGGAAAAATATTTAGAAGGGCAATCTATGCAAAGACCACCACTATTTGAAAGTGATGGATTCATTTATTGGAAAAATAGATTCGAAACTTATGTGAAGTCAAAAGATCTAGATCTTTGGCATGTTATTACCAATGGTGATTTCCTTCATTTTCAAAATAATCCCGAAACTAAAAAGGATGAAATAGTACCATTTGATAAACAAAACGATGATTTAAAAAGAAAACTTTCTAAAAATAATGAGGCTAAAATGGTAATTTATAATGCTTTGCCACGTAAAGAATACGAAAGAATTTTTATGTGTGAAACCGCAAAAGATATTTGGAATTCTTTACTAGTAACTCACCAAGGTAATAATCAAGTCAAAGATAATAAAATAGATCTTCTTGTTCAACAATATGAACAATTTACGATTCCGGAAGAGGAATCAATAGATAATGCTTTTGCTAAATTTAACACTATTATTACTAGCTTAAAAGCACTTGATGAAAGTTTTTCTAGCAAGAATTGTGTTAGGAAATTTCTTAGGGCTCTTCATCCTAAATGGCGCGCAAAAGTTACGGCTATTGAAGAATCAAAGAATCTAACAACTCTACCACTTGATGAACTCATTGGAAATTTGAAAGTTCATGAAGAAATAATAAAGAAAGATTTCGAGACGGTCAAAAGCAAAAGAGAACAAAATAGATCTATTGCGTTGAAGGCTAGAAAGGAATCTAGTGATGAAAATAGCTCAAGTTCCGATAGTGAAGACGAAGAATACGCCATGGCCGTAAGAAACTTCAAGAAATTTTTCAAAAGACGAGGTAGGTTTGTACGACAACCACACGATGAAAGAAAGCCATTCCAAAAATATAAGGATGACAAAAATGGCAAAAGCGAAAGGAAATGTTTTAAATGCGGTGATCCAAATCATCTCATTGGTGAATGTCCAAAAGCGTCGAGAATCTATAATCAAAGAGCTTTTGTTGGAGGATGTTGGAGTGATAGCGACGAAGATGAAGAGAAGAAGACAAATGATGAAAAATGTCTTATGGCTAAAGCATCGAATGAGGTACTTTCCGAAACCGAATACTTTAGTAATGACCAATCATCATTAGATGAAAAAGACTTAGATAATGAATATAGTCGACTATGCAAAGTAGGACTAAAAGTCATGGCTAAAAATAAAAGTCTAAAACAATTTAGAATTCAATTAGAAAATGAAGTACTAGAACTAAAAGATAAAATATCTAGATTAGAAAAGGATAAGGAAGTTAGTGATGAATGCAAAATATGCCAAGACCTTAGGTTTGAAAATGAAAAACTTAAGGAAGAAATATCTAGGATAAATCAATTTGATAATAGTAGTCACTCACTTAAGAAAATAATAAGTTCTCAAAAACCCTTCGGAGATAAAACCGGTCTAGGATTTAATTTTACCAAAGGATCTTCCAGTGAAACCAAACAAGTAAAATTTGTAAAGGCACAAAAGATCGAGTCGAAAGAAAAATTGGTAGAATCAAACTCATTTTCAAAACAAAAATTCATACTTATTAACAATACTAAAATTCCGATTGCGAGTGATGACGAGGTAAAATGTTTTTATAAACCTTCTTAAAAACCCGGAGTTAGATATATTAAACCCAAAATGAGGTCTAAAACTCCTCCTCCGAGAAGAACTAATAGTCCTTATCCTCGGTCTAAAACACCTCAACCTAGAAGAGACCAAGGTAGACAAAATTACCCTAACACTAATCACGCAATGTGGAATCATCCACATCAACCAAGCTTCACTAAATGTGGAAGATGTTCACCATGCATGTATCCGAATCAAATGAAAAACATTTGTGGAAACAATAATTTCGGATAAATGAAACGTTGGGGACCAAATGGCTAAGTCGTCTCAACCTTTGATTTTTCGACATCTACAAACATTCCTTGTCTTCCGACAAATGGATTGAAGAGTTCATGATAGGATTCCCATGAATCCTTATCCTTAAAGCTTTCTACCTTGAAGACATTGAAGAAACTCATTTAAAGTCTAAGGTACGTCTTACTTTCCAATCTCGTAGAATATAGGTCATAAGAAGATATTTATGTGATGCCATGATATATTAGTATAATTTAGTCTTAGAATATATTATAGTCACTAGAATTATCATTTGTTGGGCTTGTAGATTTAAAGAACTAGTTCACTATGAACTATTCTTTCTCATGGTCTATCGACATACTTTTATGAAATGGAAATCTTTTATGGCCACGTATAGCAAACTCACGTAGATGAAGAAGAGTGAGCTAGTGGTTAAAAATTAACATAGAAGTAGACTTAGTCTCGCGAAGATCATCGAAACACTATGGATGAAACAAACTCCCTTCGACCTCGACGTTCGTCTCGGCTACGTGTCTAACATCATCTACGTTTATCGAAATCGTCTTGTCGAAATTCTTAACAGTCGTCCTATCATTTCATTATCTTTGTTATCCACTCTCGTCTCAGTTCAAATCAAGTCAATTAATTTTTTTTCATTCGAAGAAATTAATTCTTCCTCTTCGCAAGAAGTCTTGTTTCTAAGTCATCTCTCTAATTGACGTCTTGATTATCTCATCCAAAATAATCCAAGAAATTTTTATTTAACGAAAAGTTAATTAAAATGTCAATAATCATACCTATCATTGAAACACAATGATAAGTATATCATATCTCGACTACTAATATATATTACTAATAGTAGACTTTAAATTAATTCAGCCAATAATCGAAAAATAAAATTTTTTTTGTTGTTCAGGTGGTGGCCCTCTTAATTTTAAACGGACCGGCTTTGTAAAAATGGTAGCCCCCTTAAACAATTAAGGGGACCGCCCTATCCAAAAATCCAAACAGCCTCATGTTGTCGAATTTTATACCAAACACATCACTCTCTCTATTCTCGCTCACTTCCAAATGATCTATTCTTTCGTTAAGGAAAAGTTAGATTAAAATCTAATACTCCTCAAAGTAGGTTTGACAACTTAAATATTTCATCTGAAATAATCAAGTATCTTTAACATACAATCGCAAACGTTAAAGGTCATATCCGAAAATTCGTATTCAATCCTTTTAACAACATATGTTAAAATGTTTTTCCAAAAGCTAAAAGCTATCATCAACCGTCGTGTGACAAAGATCTTACAAGTTTCTACATAAGTGATTCGTAGCTTCTCTTATATACATACCCTAAGACTAAGTACTTTCACTTCTGTTAGTCTTCTCATCCCCTTAGGAATGTCACGATGTTTTATCACCATGAGGATCAAACTTGCCCATCGATCCTTTAGATAGAAAAACTAATCAAAAATCTACAAAAGTTCGTAAACGTGTCATTTATCTATTTAATAGTCTTGATATATTAATTATATTTCGATAAATCTTGACACTAATTATTTCATCCGAAACGTTTAAGTATCTTTAATGGCGGAAATGCAAATTTAAACATGTCACTCTTTTTTATTTATGTCAATACTCTCGTTTCGCTCAAAACCTTAATCATGCCTCTATTATTAAATAGATGGTTAATATTTTCCGTCCACCTTTTCCGCTACTACCTTTAAGATAACCTCATACCTCGTCGTGTGATTGTTCTATGAACATTCACAATACTCGAGAAAAGCTACATAACTTCGTGGATGAAGTTCGTTGTATGCTAACCATCATTCGTCTTGACATTGTCAAGCTCATTGCTTACGTCTTTATTCTTCTTCATTTTTCCCTTTTATTCCAAAATTTATGTTCGGATGAGCACGAACTAAAAGGGAAGGGAAAATACTCTCAAGAACTCACATCGGTGATTCTTATGCACCAAAAACCACTTAAATGTGAGCCATTTAACTACTTACGTCTAGGTCTAGGAATGATGAAACAAATTGATTAAGTTTTCGGCATAATAAAGAAATGATAATCATCAAAGAATTGTTTGACAAAAATTATAAGAAATTTTTTTAAACAGGGGGTGGCCCCCTTAATTCATAAAGGGCGGGCCCCTTAATTTTAAGGGGACCACCCAGACTTTAAGGGGACCATCCACTGACAAAAAAAAATTATGTGTCTAGGTTTTTATTTTATACAAAAACACAAGATTGGGAAAATTTTATAAGCAAACTTTTACTAATTCTTATATCTAAATGCATATGTCATTATACATATATACAATAGTCTCAATCTATTATTTTTTAAAAGGTCTTTCTCACAACTAGAAGCACAATGGAAAATATATTTTCAAATACATTGTTGAGATATGCTAAAAACATTTTTTTTTATCATGCATAAAGACCTCTAACTTGTTGTCAAAGTATATAATCTAATATATATTTTCGACACTCTTGATTGAATCAAGGAGTACTTGAACTATTTCTTAGGTTTTACGTTTATTAGAGTCGAAATAATTCTTACTCCACATTTGTTGCATTTAGGCACACACTAGGATTTCAACATAAATCTCATTTGATGATATTGAAACCTATTTTCCAATTAACATATCTTTCTATTATACTACACCTAATAGATTGTCTTCATATTGATATGTTCCTTCAATTGCTCTCTTGGATGATCCTCAATTACAAATATAGATGATTGATTGCTACTTGCTATATGAAATGATTTTGTTCTTAGTATAAACTAGGCCTTTGCATGCTCACTTAGTAAAAGCCATAATTTTACAACAACACTAATTAAACTTGTGAAAATTCTTATGTGTTGCTCATCTTAGGTCTTAGTATTATTTCACACATGTTTGTTTGCCAAACATTATGTGAAATAGTTCTAATTTATACTTGTTCAAACTAGGTATTTGCATGATTACTTGCTAAAAATCTTAATTGCCATAAAAGGATGGACTTGCTGCAAATTAACCACCAAAACAGAAACCCTCACACAAAATTTTGAGAAAAATCAAATTTTGGGAAATCTGGGAAATGCCAGTAGGCGGCCCCCTTAATTCATAAAGGGCGGCCCCCTTAATTTTAAGGGGACCGACCCCTAATTAAGGGGACCGGCCTAGGCTAACACGGGTAAAACAATATTTTTTTTCTTTTTAACCAAACACCCTCTAGACTTAGCTACTGTTTCCCTAAATTCACAAACATTTATTGGAATTGATCCTTTGAATGTTCATGTTTCCTAATTTAAACCTTTCCTCTACTATAAATACATCCTTATCCATCATCATCACAATCATCCTCACCAATGACATCTCCTAACAAACCCACATCCAAACCATCAAAGGTTGCCAAAATGAGTGTGAAACCCATTTGGAGGAAGAAACCAAACCTTTGCAACACATCAAATGTGCTCAATACAACTTCACCAATACCAAAACCACTCACTCCTCATCATGAACCATCTCAAGAAAACAATCATCCCAATCAAGCATTACCAAATCCTTACATTGAGAACACTCCCACATCACCACAAGTTGTCTCACATCCTCCACTTCCCATCTCACCCATCAACTCACATATTGCTCACACTCAAGCTCCACCTCAAAGTAACAACCAAATTCAACACATACCACCTCTATCTCCAAGTAGAGAAAGCCTAGTTGATGACATTAATCAACTACAAGACCTATCTAACTTCTTAGCCATGCATCTCACTCAACAACAAAACAACATTCCCTCATCACCTTACTCTCCAAACTTTCCACACACCCTCAACATCAACCAAGTTGAAACCCATGTTGGGTATTGCCCTTGTTGCATCTTCACCCAAAAACAATTCCTTGCTTTAAGTGAGGATATCAATTGGATTGAATTCCTCCTCACTCGACCTCATCCACCACCTAGAGTTCAAAGAGATTACCCTTCCACAACCGCCTCCGCTCCAAACTCTCCAACTAACTAATCTCGTAATATGCCTTCAAATAATCGTCAAATCCTTTTGTATCGCAAGCAAGTCAAAATCCTTCTATGGTTATTTAGGATTTTTTTATGTATTAATATGCTTCTAAAGCATATTTGTTTTTCTATTTATGCATGCTTGTGTGTTATTCACACACATTGTCTTAAATGAATGAAGTATCTTTTGCTTTGATGTTTACTTGCACTTGTTATATTTTTCCTTCTTCCTTGCTATATGTTAGAAATATTTGTATTGCTCTAACCCATTTTGTAGCCAAGAAACCATAACTCGATTCCTTGGTGCCCTCGAACGAGGGGGAGCGCACATCAAGGGGGAGCACTTATTCCGTCGATTTTACTAGCAATCCTCGACGATGCCTTTTTGATTCTACAAAAAGGGAGAGAAATGGCATGAAACTCACTAAATACTTGTTTAAAAATAATTTTACATTTAATGAGTTTAAATTTTGTAATCATCAAAAAGGGGGAGATTGTTGATAAAATATAATGCCTAAAAACATTAATAATATTTTTCCACATCTTTACGTTTTGATAATCACAAAATATAAAAACGTTCAACGTAAACAAGTATTTAGTAGTAAATTCTCATTTCAACAATTACATCACTTAAAGGTATGAATAAACAAATGCTTAATGCATTTTATGATCAAAGGAAATTTTATTCAACCTCAAACTTTTATAAAATGGTGTAAACATTTTTATAAACTTACAAAACATTTTCTACAATTAAAAGAAATGTTTTATTCAAAATAAACATTTTGAATTTCAAATTTTCGAACCTAAAACGGCTAGAAAAGGTCCAGTAAACACCTCCCCTGAATAGGACAAAAAGAGGAGCGTCTGAAAATGGGCGGCCCCCTTAAATACATGGGCGGCCCCCTTAATTATAAGGGGGCCGGCACCCTATTTAAGGGGACCGGCCATAGACTCCGCTCCTCCAGTTTTCCCTATAAATACTGGACTATTCCCCAACATTTTTCTCACCTTTTGCACTCATTCTTTCTGCTCTAAACAGCCCACATATCCCCTCCAAAATCCTTTGATCATTTAATCATAAAGCTTTGTTTCCAAGTGATCCAAGCTTAATTCCTCAAGTGCAAGAGAAGAATACTTTCATCATCAAGTGAAGAAGTATTATACCTTAGTGTGCATAGCAATCTTGTTGCATCCATATCACATACTTGTAAATCATTTGTACATCTTGTATTTGTGTGTAGTAGTTAGATCTTGGCGATCTTTGTAAGTATAGTTAGATCGTGGTGATCTTACCAAGTAGTGTTAGATAGTTGTGATATAAATAGTGTGGTGAAGTAAAGTCTTGAAGTTGTGAAGAAGTTGTGAAGTTGTGAACAAGTAGTGAAGTCGTGTTGTGATAGATTGGTTCTAGCTAAGATTAGAACTCGACATTTAGCTTTGTGTCGTAAATCGGTGTAAGCAACGTTGTGTACGGTTTTCTCCACCATAAGGGAGTTTGTTGACATAGTGAAGAAAACTCTCGAGTTAGGTGCTCGGGGAGTGGAGTAGGGCGAAGAGGTGCTTCGTTACCGAAACACTATAAATCCTCGCGTTGTGGTTTTATTGTTCTTACTTTTATCTCTTGTTTTATTTTATCATTTCATATACTTATATTGTTTATATTATGCAAGCATTGAATTCACAAAAAGTCGAATCTAAGTTTTACAAACAAACATAAACCTTAAATTAAAAAGCGGTAAACTATTCAACCCCCTTCTCATTTTCCACAAATATCAAGTTCTTAAACAATCTCTAGCCGGAATGGAATCGATCTGTCATTGTTGTTCATCAAATAAAGAATCTGTATGAAGTAGACTACACTCAATTGTATGATTTCTTGAAATTCAATCAAGTTGAGGTGAATAAAATCAGAGGAGAACAACATGCAAAATTACATGATCCATTGGCATTAATGGCACACTCATAAAACCTGTATAACTATCTAGTGTTTCACCAAGATCACCCATTACAGATTACCTACATGCAACATCAACCACCTAACACCAACTACAACCTATAACCATCATTAAACTAGAACTACATGCAACAATAAATGCCAAATCCCGAAGACATTTTAGATCCTACAACTGCAATGAACATGGCACTTGTTTTAATGGCTAAAGCATTCAAACTCAACTATTCTACAACAACCAACAACAATTAGAGAATTTCATCAAACCCATACAATAGGCAGATTGCATAGTCGGGTATGAATATAGGGAAAGATAGACAAATACAGATGATTGGAGGTCATGATGGGAATCAGGTTGGACAATATACTAGGCAGATTGCAAGGAATCATAATGGATATAATGCGGTACAGAATGTCGGGAATCAGGTTGTCTAAAATGCAATTCAGAATCTAAGAGTTTAGAATATTAGAAATCAGAATGGGCTTATTGTTGTTCCAGGGATTGCTCCTCTGATTGCTAATCAGAATGCAAATCAGAATGGGAATGGTAATGTTGTAGCAGCACGGGCTGAAGGTAAAGCAAATGGGAATAATGGAAATCAGATAAGGTGCTACAATTGCAGAGGGTTGGGTCATTATGCTAGGAACTGCACAGTCTGACCTAGGAGAAGGGATGTTGCTTATCTTCAAACACAATTGCTGATTGCTCAAAAGGAAGAGGCAGGGATCTAACTCTAAGCTAAAGAGTTTGACTTAATGGTTGTTGCAGGGGATATTGATGAGATTGAGGACGTCAATGCAAACTGCGTGTTAATGGCTAATTTGTGGCAAGCATTGACATCAGGTATTCAGATTGGTAAAGCTCCTGTCTATGATTCAGATGGCACATCTGAGGTACCTAATTCTTATAATTGTTATGATAGTGAGATATTTAATATATTTAATCAGGAAGAGCAGTATACTAAGCTACTCGAGCCCATCTCAGAACCACACCAATTTCAACAGAATGACAATAATGTTATCCCTGATACTTCTAGTGTGGAACAAAGTGGGGGAACAGTAGGTCAAAATCCTGCTACTGCTGAGGAAATACGAGATCATTTTGAATCATTATATAACAATTTAGCCACTGAAGTTGAAAGAGTCAACATGGTCAATCGCAAAATGCGTGAAACTAATGATGACCTGACCACTGAGCTTGCTAGATATAAGAGTAAAGAAAAATGTTTAGAAACCAATCAAAAAAAATATGACACACTTGAAAGGGGTTATCAAAAGTCCGTTTATCAAGAACAATGTCTTACTAAAAAGATAAATGCCTTATATTTAAGTTCTACTAAACAAATAACGACTTTAAATAAGGAAATTGAAAATTTAAATAACCAACTTTCAAAATAAAAATCAACTATTTCTAACCTTCAACAAGAGAATAAACAATTGAAGTCTGATTTCAAAATTTGTGAAGACGAACTTTTTGATAAACAAATTAAACTTGAGAAAAAGATAAAGGAATTAGATAACATTTTAGTAAAATAGGGTCAATCAATTCAAACGATGCACATACTTACAACTAAGCGAGACTCATTTTACCACACTAAACATAAAATGGCTTTAGGTTATCTAAATCCTCATTATCTTAAGCAAGCTCAGCAAAAACAACAGAGTCTGTATAATGTAAGAGTATTATTAGAAAAGCATGATCATCGTGTTGTGTATGATTCAGAGGAGACACTACAACTTGCTCAAGAGAGTCGTTTAAAAATGAAACAATTGAACAAAGAAATAAAACCGACAAATTATGCAAAAATTAATAAACTATCTGAGGTTTTTGTTTCTCAAAAGGCCAAGTCACGTGAAGAGGTATATTTTTTAAATACTTCTAAAACGGCCAATGTTTCAAAATCATTTTCAATACCTGATGAGGAATCGTCGGATGATACTCCAAGTGTTGCTTGAAAATTCCTAAATGAGGTAAAAGACACTCTCGTGACACTTCAACGTGTTGTTAATCATAGAATTAATGGAAACATTACAAATTTTTCATCCTTAACTCATCAAGAGATTCACAAGATTTTTAAAGATGACATTGTTCCTATTGTTAACCAAGTTGACGCCAGGGTACAAAATTTCGAAAATCACTTTGTGAAAGAAGTAGCCAAATTTGTTCGAGACTTCAAATCTCTTGCAAAGGAAGCTTACGATTCTCTTGATAAGAAAAAGGTTTTGGAAATAAAAAACGAACGTCTGTTAAGAGCAGTTGTCAGTGAAGATATTATGTCTATTGTGCAAAATAATTTTGTTGTGGATAAATCTGATCTCCAAACCAAGCTTGATCGTACAAAAGATAAACTTGAATATTACATTATCAAAAAGGGAAAAGAATATGCTTCCCTTTGGAATGATTGGTATAAAAAATGTAAGGAATGCAAATATGATAATATATAATATGATAAAGCTTATAATGACATGCAACACCAAATCGAACGGTTGCAACTCAGTTGGGAGATCTCAAGGGTAAGAATAGTAATACTCAATGTGCATCAAATACCCTTGACCATTTGTCTCAGAAACTGGAAGATGAGAACGTATCCTTAGAGTTTCAGGTTAAGAATTATGCAAAAGAAAATTTTCATCTTAAGACAACTTATAAGAACCTCTTTGACTCTATCAATTTGACACGGGCTCAAACAAAAGGAATAACTGACTCTTTGCACAAAAAAATGATATTATTTATGACGATACAAAGTTAAGAGATCAGTTATTTGATAAGGTTTCTGAACAAAAGAACACAACCAAAGGTACGAGGGTGGATACTAAGTTTTCAAAGCAATCAATCTTGAGAAAACCATCTTCTTGTTCTCAACCAAAACTTTTTCCTAAAATCTATGGTTTCTCTCAAGGGTGATGAGACAAATGCTTTGCTTAAACCAGTCACTTCAAACACGGAACCTCCTAAAAGAGAATCCACTGTGGTGAAAAATGACAAAGTGATTGCCCTAGGAATGTTTAGGATTAATCCTTTTTATACTTCTAAGGAAGAAAAACCTATTCCTAACAAACCTCTTTGAGCAAGCGTTAGGACAAAACCAATCACTGTCTCCCAACCAAGTGTCATTCATCAGAAAACTATGAATTCTAATTCCACTGGTTCATCTTCTACAGGAGTAGACAACACTGCTAAGACCAGAAGACCACAACCTAGGAGCAATACAATGTATGATAGGGTCCAATCTGCATCTAAAAGTAGTGGCTTGAAGAATAAACAAGTTGAAGAAGAAGAACACCGTAGGAATTTATTGCTTTCTAAGAATAAAAGGCATATTTCATCTGAATGTAATAACATTAAGCTTGCTATTCGAAATGATAAATCTGAAGTTGTTTGTGGTATATGTAAGCAATGTTTAATCACTACTAATCATGATGTTTATGTGCTTACTTATGTGAATTACATGAATTTTCATAATACTAAACAAAGTGCTAATATTTCAAACATTAAGAAACAAAAGCCAAATGTCAAGAAACCTAAAAAGGTAGGTTCAAATGAAAGACTTACTTCACCTACACCTAGTGAATCTAGTATTTATCGTAGGTGGTCACTAACTCAAAGAACTTTTGTCTGTAATGGAAAAATAATAAAATCCAGGGTCTCTAAGTGTCAATCTGACAATTCTAATGGTGATAATGCATGTACTTCTAACCCTCAGGAACCTTTTAGCAAACGGTTTCCAAACTCTACCTATTTTCTTGACAAGTTGTCCAAATTTGTTTATGGTGCGTCGACTTGGGTTGTTCCAAGTACAAGACCGGAAATTTAAAGCTTTTCAATAATGTCGTCTGGAAGTTTTTGGGTACTGTTCATTTCAGGAATGATCATATTGCTGCAATTCTGGGTTATGGCGATCTTCAATGGGGGAATATTCTGATTACAAGGGTTTATTTCATTGAGGGTTTGGGGCACAACCTATTCTCGGTTGGACAGTTTTATGATTCAGATTTAGAGTTTGCTTTCTAAAGGAATATTTGCTATGTCTAAAATCTTGAAGGAGTTGATTTGTTAAAAGCAAACCGTACAACAAACCTTTACACTATCAATCTCTATGAAATGGCCTCTGCATCTCCAATTTGCCTTATTGCTCGAGCTACTTCTTCCAAATCTTGGTTATGGAATATCCCACCTCAATTTTGACACCATCAGTGACCTTCACTACTACAAAAAAGCCATAAAAACTAGTCAATTTAGCCCATAAAGAGTGGTTTTGGAACCACTCTCCGAGGGAGGGTATCTCCATGATCGAAACATATGAAAACTGGTTATGCAACCAGTCTCTATTAGAAGAATTGACACCGGTTCTCTCCCTAAGAATTGGTCTCCATATTAAAATAAACACACATGTTTTATTAGAAATGGACACTGGTTCTCCCGCAACATGTCTTTATAAAAACATCCAACCTGTCTTTATATAGAGTAAAATGATATGTTTTTATCTCAAAACCTGTCTTTCATTCCTTTATTAATCTAGTTTAAACAAAAAGGAAATTCTTTTAATAAAAATCCAAAAATTACAAATTCAACCACCAAAATAAAAATATATATCTACACAAATATATAAAAACTGATTTAAGATGGACCAAAAATGTAAAAATCAACAATTAAAGTAAATAAAGTAAGCAACAATCAATTCAGTTTAACATAAAATAAATACAAAATTCAAACAAGTTAAATCACAATAATTTAACCAATAAACCCTAAAGAAAAACACTAGAATTCACATAATTAGCTAGGACAAATCTCCCACAATGTAACCATACGCCAATAATTCGCATTCAACTCTTTGTTCACCAACGACGCTTCATTACTTTAGGGACCTACATCACCACCTTTATAATATAATATAAGGATCAATTTAAATATACAACACCTAACATACTTGTATTGACTAATACGTACTTCTTTGGCTATCTGGACACCCTTAATCCTCCACATGAAGAATAAGAAAATAAGAACACCTACTTGTCCCCATTGAAAATTGTTTGGTATCATGTCCATAGCTATTGTAATTTCCATTGCAAGTATGGCCATGTTCATCTCCTATAAGTATCATTGGTACACCCTATCAACTTAAATCATATGAAATTAAAATATCATCAAAGGGTACATGATTTTTGGTGTGAAGAAAATACATTTACGATGGACTGGTTAACTACTTTCAGTTTTACCTGAGATAATGAAGAAGTGTCTTCCACATAACCCTGCAATGTTATCCATAATATTACAATGACAATCATCGCACAAAGTAATGTATTATATGTGCCCAATGCATCTCATAGTTTGCGTTCGAATTGTGGTAGCCACGACATCGCCCTACATAGTGTCTTCAAGGAACAAATCCATTTAAAGTGACATAAATTTTCATTAATGGGTTTTTAGACAAAAGAACGTTTGTACCTTGATACAATGGCGCAACAGTTTTTATGTCTTATATATATTTGCTTCAAAGTGGTATACTCAGTCTCAATTAGTTTTAGTACTTGTAAGAAAAATATGTTCAAACAAATAGGTTATCTTAAACATGGAAGCTATATGGTCATGTTATTCTACCCAAATACAATTATGGATTATGTGTATATGGGCTTGAGCTTAAAACTAAATCTTAAAGTAATTCAGTTATAAGCACTTAAAAAAAGTTCGAATATCTAAATAATGGTACATAATCCAAACACACCCATCAAACTTAAATGAGCCAATGACCTATTAAGTGATATGGAGACAAATGACAGTGTATGGCAAAAACTTTTGATCATTCACACTCGTTATCCTTAAGACGGAATGGCCAAAGCACATAAATAGATTAGATGTTGTTAACATGAAATAAATTAAATAAGTAACAATATATGTACCTTTACATTGTCCTATATATTGTGTTTTTGGTAATAATGCATGTTGGGTTTCATCCTGGAATACAACATTTATTTCGCGAAGAACTTGAATTTCGTCCTTAAGTGCAACATTTCGTGGTTTATCATATGTACCAATTTACATATCTGTTCAAGATCATACCCCAACTATGTTTAAACAATATAGTGATACACGAGACAGCAAATGGATAGATTCAATTTGAGGCGTCTACCTTACAATTGTAAAATCAATTGTATAAACAGGCATGGGGATCATCTTCACGTTTTCAAATCTCATGTTTATGATGTACAGTAATAGAATTTCTTAAGAAAAATTGATACCTATCCTCATGAGACCGTCATAAAAGGCCTACCTGATATAGAATACTCGTACTGGTTGACATTCATACGTTTGGAAAATAAAACATCATGAAGAAGAAAACTGTTTAATGGTTTGTATCACTTTGTTTATAACTACACCAGAATATAAGCTTAAACTTCAATGTAATAGCGTTATTGAAGCTTCCAGCCAGCACTCACAGTTTGATAAATAAGAGGCATTATGCATACTTTAAAGCTATAAAATGTACTAACAGAGGGTCAAAATTATTCATGTCCATATTGTAATCACAATCAAACTAAAAGGTAAAACATAATAAAAATGGGTCTAAGCCACTTAAATTAAATAAAATTTATCAAAAACCTCCTATATCAATCAATTAAATAAACCAAGTGTTTGAATATTAGTTATAGAACATAATTAAAGAAAATTAGACACTGGTATATTCAACATGTCTTAAAGTCACTATATCAGATGAAAAAAGAGGAACAATTTTTGCATTTGAAGGAGTATGCGGGTGAATAATCATAGGTAAGATGTGTGTCAATAACCCACTACCTTATTAAATTATGATATTTCTTAGTTAGATGCAACTGATGACATACCATAGGTCAAATTAACAAACATGATATATATAACACATCCGATTTGTTAATCCATTTAGCCGAAACATGTTACAATTTTCTTTTCATAAGAGGCAAAGAAAGCATTTAAAAGTTGTTCAAACAATACATTAATTAAATTGTGTGGTAGTGTCTAGTGATAAATTATTATGGGCTTCTTGTATGAAAGGAAATGATTGTCGTTGTAATGTACCTGATTGCCTGTATTATGTGGGAGAAAACTTGTATAAACTTTGTTGATGACCACCCCCTGATACATTAGCACTAAATTCATTACAAAAGTATGAAACAACAAAAATTATCATAGAATGGTGCAAAAGATATGCAAACATTTTGAGAGAGCATACAAAAACTTTTAGAGCTCCTTCAATTCATTTTTATTTAGTGACATTAGAACACAATAGCCCAGTTTTATGAGTAACACTTAGCTAAACCATCAATAGACTACCTTCAATAAACAACAAGCTTGCTACACAAAATATGATATACTACATCTTTAAATTTGATTATAATTTCGTGCATGATGCATCAGTAGCTTACTTTTCTCTTTTTTTTATAACTTTTCTATTACCTGATGCAAAAACAAAATGCCTACTGCCCATAAAAGTTGATGCATACTTGTAATATGCTTTGTTGTTTTTGTTATATATTTGTTTTTGTTATCACTTAAGTAAACCGCAAAAGCTTGCTGCATCAAAAACATACAATAACTAATATCGTATTATGAAACAAACAACTTAAGCATGTACAATCTTCCAAACAAGTTAATAATACATTACAAGCCAAGATCATAATTTCATTAACACTCAACTACCATCATGTATGATATATATAGATCTGATGTCTGGCAGTATATAAATATACAAATCACTAAAACTTTAACTGCTGCTTAAAACCAAATGTTGCGTTAAGACAAGGCAAATTGCCACTCTAAATATAACTGCCATGCAATTGGCAGCAGTAATAACAGTGGATAACAAATCTGATCAAGGTTTTACCTTTCACTGTAACACCACAAATAAGATGGAAGCATAGCAAGTTTATTTATGAAAATATCTATGTTTCCTACAGAGTGAGTTTAGCAATTCAATAAAACAAGTGCAATAAATTATATGCTTTACTTGCTTCCCTATTCACGACGATCATCTTCTCTCGTGTATTTGCAAATTCCATCCTAAAGCGATTACATGATTGCACTCCATCTTCGCCAAAAGTAGGCTCCAACTTATTTTCTACCTTAAGTACCTGAAATATAGGTACATCAAAAATATGATATAGATTCGATTTGCGGCTGGTGCTACCCTCTACATTATCTGTCATAGTAAGTATGCGACTAACAAACCATACAAACCCAATTTATGTGTCTATGTAGACTTAATTTAATTCCAAACAACCCTTTTTGAGTACTTAACAACTGGTATGTGTAAACACCAATTTGCATTCATAAGAGCAAAACAATGCCAAAACTTAACAAAACCATTAACATAGATACATGTCATCAATAGACCACACAAAACTTGAACAAAACAAAAAAACCCCAAAGATAAATACAATGAAATCCAAACATTAGCAATAATTGTAACGTACATACATAGTGACACACATAATATTTACTAAGTAACCCACTAGTTAAATTAATACTGTAACTAGAAATAAACAAAGTAAATAGTATTCTTTTGTTTCTAACAAGATCTTGAAAATTAATAGCCATTATTTTAATTGAATAGTTATGAATTATATCAAAGTTGTTTTACATATATCCAAAAGCACATAATCAAAATAAACATAACAATTAGGTGAAAAAAATTTAAAGATAGAACACTAGATCTGAAAGCCAACACGATTTCAAAAAACTAAAATGAAAACCTTACATCCAACTGGTGCGCCTAGATGGTGGATGATGGAAGATGGCGGTAGGGTATGGTGGCTTGCGTCTGAGATGGGGCAGGATAAGATGGTTGGGAGTTGCTGAGTGGGTAGTTAGCTAAATATTAGATAAATTAGGGGGGAAATTTTAAAGTTTTAATTTTAGGAGAAATTATTAGCGGGAAGAATGAGAGCCAAAATGTTTCGGGTATAGAAAATATCTATATTTTTTATAGGTTGATATTTTTTGTATCCAAGTGTATTTCCACGTTTATAAATGGATCATGTTGATCCTATCTTGATCTTGCAAACCTTGTAAAAGGGTTAGTTGTATTGAAAAGATTCAAGACAACTATGCTAGAAACTTTGTTGATACTAAGAGTATGCGGAATCTACTCTTTAGTACTTAGAAGAATATGAATGTAATTGTAAACTGTGATGCAGTAGAATGAATGAACAATATAACCAAAAAGCTTCAATATTATTATGATGAATAATACCAGTACTCTGCCTAGTACTAGGGTTTACAACCTTGAAGCTACAAAGAAAAACTCGTTTTCATACATTCGAATTTTATACCCTAGAACCTCCTTTTATACACCAAGAAGTCCTACAAGGCTTACAAAACTTTCCTAAGATATCATGATCTTTTCTAAAAGCAAATGTTATCTTTTAAACAAATACATTATACATATCTTTGACAAAAATAACTTAATACTTATCTTCGTAAGTGTTCTTGTTCTCTAAACAATCCTTATCTTTTTACTTTGTCTTTATCCTTCTGACAGTAGTAAGTCTTCTAGTAGTTGTAATCTAGTAGCATTAACTTTTGTACCAGCAGTACTAATAAACATAAGCAGTAGTAACATTAGTACTAGCAGTACCAATATATACTAACAGTAGTAACTGTGTACTAGCAGTCTTAACTTTACTACTAGCAGTACTAACTACTTAGCTTATATTTCAAACTTTAACTCTGAGCAGTCTTAACTTAAACTAATAGCAGTAACTTTATACTAATAGTACTAAATTATACCAACAGTAGTAACTAATAGTAGTAACTTTATACTACCAGTACTAACTACTTAGCAAAATTTCCATTATATACCTGAGTAGTATTAACTCTAAGAATCATCTTGAAGTCTTTTAATCCCAACAATCCTCCCCTAAACTTGATCATCTTCTGAATCTTCAAGTTTCTTCATTAAAAGTCTTCCACACTATCAGGAAGATGCATTCAATCACTTCATTGACCCTTTTGCAGCTTTACCATGAGCTTGAGTAGTTGATAGCACTTCTTATTCCAATAATCAGCATGAAGTTTCTTGTTGAGCATATTTGTGATTGTTATAGGTGTGAGGGGATATCTCTTTTCAACTAACATAAAGATGTATAGATTTTGAAATCTTACCAAGTGTACTCCACTAGAGTCACTTTGTATTCCTGTAGACTCCTCCATATTTCACTCTTTATGTCAGGTTTAAACATTACTGTCAGATCACCCCAGAACACTTTTTCATAATCATCCTTTGGCCTTGTATTCCCATATTTAGTTTTCACCAACTTCCAAAGAGTCTCTAAGTATTCTATGCTAATGTTTTGAAGCATCCTAATCATTGATGAATATCTATTTGTACTTCTACCAGCTCTTATTAAATGATAGAATCCCTTCTGTCCTTCTTTAACAATCTTATATTCAACAATTATTGGAGGTTTGGTAGCTATAGGTATAGCATAATTTGCTATTCCCTCATCATCCTGAACTACCTCCATATGTATTTTCATCTCAGCTTCATCATCTTCTTTAGCTTTTTCATGCTCATCTATCTCTTTATCATCCTTCATTCTTTGTCTTTTGGAAGATTCTTGTTTCTGCTCTTTCCTTGCTCTTTTCCTACCAAGTGATTTCTTTCTACTGCTTTAACTTTCTGTTCACTACTTTCTACCTTCTTTGACTTATCAGATTCTAGTTCATCCTCTATTCTTTTAGAACTTTCTTTTGTTCCTTCTTTGCTTTTTACCACCTCTGAATCCATAGGAATAAAAGTATTTACCCTCTTCATTTCATTATCAAACAACTTTTGAATCTCATCATAGCTCTTGCTCTTCAACTAATTATATTTGTATCCACCCATGTTTTTGAGATAGGTAGACATTAGATTTATTATTTGAGCTTTAGTTGGTGGCTTACTTCTTTTCTCTTCAGCTCTAAGTTCTGTAAAGTGTTTCTTTCTTTTGTTTATGAGCTCTACAAACAGTCTTGATCTTTCTTCAATGGTTATCTCTCCTTGTTCTTTTGCTTGTATCCTATGAGCTAATTCAAAATCTGTCTCTATCATAGCTTGTGTGTTATCCCATGATTCAATCAAAGCTATGTTGGCTTCCTTTTCCTGTTTCCTTACATGCCTTTCTTCTTTAATGAGTTCAACTTGTATTTGAGCTTCATGCTTTCTAGCTATTTCTTCATCAAGAGCAATTTGATCCTTTTTCTTCAATGGCACTTCAGGTTCATCCATCTTAGCTTTCCCTTTATCCTTGATGCTTAGAGAAGATACTGATGTTGGTGTTCTTGTAGTACTTTCACCAGCATCTCTAAATGTAATGCCTTTAGCTTTAGGAATTGTTGAAGGTGCTATTTTGGCTGTACTCTGTACTGGCTCTTGTATCACAACCTTAGATTTTGCACTCTTCAATTTAGCTAATGTTTGAGCTAAGGTAA